>SKCR01049186.1:0-75363 GCA_019454045.1 Zanthoxylum bungeanum
TGGCGAGACTGTGCCTCTGCTGTGAGTCGAAATATATTCATGGGGTCCTCTTCCCATTATGGAATTCGATTTAATTATTGAATACTCGTTTTTCCATTGGGGATTACGGTATTACGTAAAATAGTGGGAGTCACTGCTAAGTTTAAAAATTCCTTAACTTAGGCAGTGTGTATTATTATGGAAATAGCCGCTTGTTGTTTTCCTTAATCTATATTAGATAGAATTAAACTTTTAATTCACTGCACACATATTTTGATATGTTATCTGACTTGACTCTTGGTTGCAGTTATTCTAGAATAGGTTCTAGATACTGCTAGACTAGGATATATTAGATTGGTCTAAACCATCGGGAACTATTGTTCCAATTTTCTTGAAAATCAAGATGGTTAATAACTTAGTTTCTAAGTCATGATAGATAATCTAGATAGATATCCCTTTTAGGATATAATACTTTAGAGAGAATAGTTTCTTATGCAGTAAGAATTTACTTGAATTAGTTCATGTCTCGAGATTCTTGAGGATAAACTAAAGTTACTTACGTAATCCTGACAGCTAGGGCACGTTCAGAATTCCGCTTTCGCTTGAATTTATCTAGTATCTGATATACATCCGGTATAAATAAATCTTTATCGGCTACACCCTCACAGCAGAGGCACGGTCTCGGATGTAGTCACAGAGAAGTATTCATAAACCGTATTGACAAGACGGACCACATAACATGCATCAAATACATAATTACATTAAAACCTTATTAATCAGAGATTTTCCGCTAAGTGTCATACACCCTAAATCTAATCAAATAAGATTCTAATAAGCATGTATAAAGTCAAGAAAACATGATTAAACATTGATTTAATAAAGCCTAATCATTTTAGGGGGCCTAGAATCATACTCGCTCTGATACCATTTTGTAGGGGTTTTTAGGGGCTAAATCTGGTAACGCAGCGGAAACGGTGGAAAATAAAATTTTCCGATTTCAAAACTTTTTCTCGGATTAATTAAATAAACATATTTATTTAATTATCCAATAATCAAATTATGAAATAAAAATTCAATAAATCATATTTAAGTGAATTTACCGAATTGCCCTTACACTTGGTATTTTGTTCATTTTGGTCCGAAATTGATCAAATCAATTTTGAATGATTCTAAATCATTTCTAAGATGAACTTAGCATGTTCAAAACATCAAAACACCAAAAGCAACAAAAATCCCCAATTGCTTAGTTTGGCCGAGAGCCTCCAAAGGGGGGGATTGTGCATCTTTCAATTTCATGTTTCAAAACACATCAAGATGTAATCCAATAAACATGAAACTTTATATGCATCATATACACATCCTTATACACAACATAAATTAAAAGCCCCAAATTTGGACAAGGTCTTAAACCCTAATTTTTCAATTTCTTCAAATTGGTCAAATTAGACCAAATTGGTTAAATCAATTACTTCAATCATCATTCTTCCATCCAACCAAAGTCTCAACACAATGAAACAACTCAAGATCAAATCTAGGTCATTTAAGAGTGGGTCAACAACTCTAGATTAGCAACAAAGTTTCCAAAACCATAGACGAATACTTATAACTACACTAGTCACAAGCTTCCTCCATTATACATGCTCAACACTTTCACCAAACATTTATCCATAAAAAACACAAGGAATAAAGAATAGAAAAACTCAAGAACATCACAAGATGTTGCCCACAACAAGAGGAATAAATTACTCTCTAATGGAAGGTTGGAAATACTTACTATTTTCCAAGCTTTTCCTTGATTTTCTTTTCTTTTCTCTCTACCTTTCTTTGTCTTCTTTAATGGAGTTTAGGTTAGAAAGTGTATTAGGTTATTTACCAAATGAAAAATAAAACAATATATACTTGTTACCAAAACACCTTGGCCGAATTTGGCTATAGCAAAAACAAGAAATATTAATTTCAATTTCATTTGGTTTTAATTTGATCAACTTGATTTAAATATCTAAAAACACTTTATAGATATTTTAATTAAGTCAACAAAGGCAACTAAATCATTTAATCCAAATATCCAAATGTTAAGATATTTATATTTTTATTAATTTAATCATTTAACAATTAAATAATTAATTAATTAATTAAATACAAATATATTAAATATATGTATAATATTTACATTAAATATCAAATACATATATTCATTTAGGATATTAGTCAAATATCTCAATTTGAATATTAATTAATGTGCATTTAAATTAATCAAGTATTAAATGTAAATACACAATAATTAAGCAAATGACTATCAGATCCCTTTAGCATGTATCTTGTGTTTAACCTTTAAACGACTTTATAAATAATCAATATTATTTATAAATATTGCTCTAGTGCTCTACGAGTATATTTCATTATTGAGACTCTCTAGATTCAGGTATATCCGTCACGAAATCCAATTTCGTGTCCATAATTTATCCACCCGTAAATTATGACGATCACAGATAAACTCGCTGAATCATACAGGTCGAGGTCATGGCAAATGTATAATTCCTCCATCACAGGTATCCGGATAAACCCTAGAGATATAGATGTAAACGTCAAATCTCTATAAGGATTATCCAGTCGACTATTCTATTAGCAATCTCTAAAAGAATGTTTAGAACTAGCTTCTAAACTTTACCACGGGCCCATGGTTTTATCTGATTGCTAATCATATAGACTACCTATGCTCTGGTACACAGAACTGACGGATCCTATCTTGATACACATAAGACACCCTGAGGATCTATCTACACCAACGAATAGGCAGAGGTCTGATCTAAATAGATCAGTGACGTGACTGCCATCTAAGTGTAGAAGATGTCGCATGTGCCCACAATGGTATCTCAAGTCTAAGAATCACAAGTGCTACTCAACTCGAGAAGATTCTTATTGACGTTGGTGTACCATCCATTAAGAATCTTCGGTGAGTCGTTCTGTGTTTATCCGCTATAAACACCCACACGTCTATACTAGTCTCTTAGACGAATGGTTCATTGAGAAACCATTGGAATCTTATATCCAGTATATGACATGTACCGGTCTCAACGAGTTTACTATACTGACCAAGTAGTGTAAACCTTGACCAGGAACTGTCTGAGAATGAAAATGTCATGATACTACTCAATGTCAGTTGCGACGCTTTTACAACAGTACCATGACTAATCATTCTAAGGTCATTACTGTTGGTTTCTATAATATGTCCCAAGAAAAGATTAAGCATTTGAAATACAATAAATGAATATATATTTAACTTTGAAGTATGGCGGAATCATACTTACAATGCTTTGTTGGTGAAGAAAATCAAACCAAAATGGAAGCTCCAAGTGTTGATTGATTCGGCCAAGAGGAGAAGAAGGTGGAAAGCTCCAAGCTTTGTGAATTCCTTGCTCTATGATGGTTTCCCTATCACCTCTTTTGATCCCTGAAGGTGCTAGCCTTGCATGTGAGAAGATGTTCCAAACAACCACACTATCTTCAAGCTTTTGGCAACCAAAATGAAGAAGATGAAGACCAAAAAACTGCATGCAGTTTTCGGCAATGTGAGAGAGAGAAGAGAGATTTTTCATATTGATTTTTGATACCAAAAATCAATTTATATTTATGCCATAATATTTATTAAATAATAATAAATCTATGACACAAACCATGCAAAGGCTTAGAGTGTCAAACACTCAAATTCCATGCACAACAATTGAGTGTATTATACACTATCACCATGCAATGCATTATCAATAAAATAATACATATAATGACATGTGTCATGTGGGCCCCACACGTTTCCAAATGAAAGCGGGCCCACGTGCACTCACGCGTTCGGGTTCGATATTTCCGAAATACCGAACTTGCGTCGCGACGTTAATTAAATCGAATTTAAATAAATAATCGCGCCTAGCGAAATTATTATTTACGTCGCTAACGAATTAATTCTAAATTAACTCGTATGCCCGAATTAAAATCTAATTTTAATTTCGCGTCGAAATCGAATTTCAATTATTATATCGAATATAATAATTTTACTGATTAATTCCAAATAAGTCGTTCTCTCTCTCTAAATAAGGCATTTATCCGAGATAAAGTTTCTCCGCAATTAATCCAAGATTAATTAAGTTCGAATCAAATATCATAGGTGAATCTTCGGGAAGCGACCCAAGAGATCTCCGGATATGTTGGCAGTAAATACGGTCGTCGGATAATCCGAACACGCACGTACCTCGTACTACGTTCTTACCGATTCACAAGACAAGGTTGGCTTCTAGCAAAACGCCATGCCTACCCAATTCTCCAGAAATATTCTTATAGGATATATAAGATCTATATCAAGCGTAGTATACCGTAGTATTGCGTACATCGATCCAGTATCGGATGATCACATGCTAGGCCTGGGGCTGGAGATGTGTCTGCCCCGTACGAAACATATATCGGACATCAAGCAACTAGTCTCTTTAAATCGGACAATCCTGACCTAGTCATATTGTCCCGACGGTTGCAACCTTTTATAGAGTACTAGTTCTGTGTCCTGCGTGATCATCACCTCCATATGTCTGAAGCGATACTTCCATCTTGACATCACATCCAGTACACTACGATTCTCGATAAACCCAGAAGAGGTGTACACAGAACCGGTTAAGGTCCCCAACCACCAAAACCAAAGTTTACCGATTGTCGCAAGTACTAGCGATGTAAGTCTCAGGTTAAGACCATATACACCTACCCTGATGCGGCCTCCCATAGACACCTAGACATACTACCAATGGGATTCCGCGGGGTCTATCCAGAGCGAAGCTGTTTTCCGTACCATCGGTAAAACACAACCTCCTATCGCACTTGCATAAGTATCCAATACTTAAATATATGAGAACTATGCCGTTGTGCCCTCACAACGTGCACAAGCGCAATACTAGTCTATTCCGCATTATCGATGTCCAGTCTCGATAATACTACGGCTAGGGATATTTAATGATTAAACCTTTATGGATTGATACTGTCTCATATCATCTCAATCCAGTACTAATCATATGGACTTTCGCCATTTATATATCAAGTAAATAATATTTACAAAATGGCAAAAGGCAATTTCATTATTACATAGTTAATTTTGTACAATAATACAATATCATTTACAAACAGTGACGCAATGGGACACAATGTCTAACAATCTCCCACTTGGCCTATAGCCAGTCACTCAAGCATCTAATACCTGAACTATGTATGTGTCGTTCAAAAACTTGCTGAAGAACAGCCTTCGTCAGCGGATCTGCAATGTTGTCATCTGATGTGACCTTCTCGACTTTTACATCGCCACGATGTATAATCTCCCGAATCAGATGGTAACGTCGAAGAACATGCTTGGACCGTTGATGAGACTTTGGTTCCTTAGCCTGTGCTATAGCCCCGTTATTGTCACAATACAATGGAACGGGCTCAGCTGCTAACGGAACTACTCCTAATCCGATTAGGAACTTTCGGATCCAAACTGCCTCCTTTGCTGCTTCAGATGCAGCGATGTACTCCGCTTCTGTTGTTGAATCGGCAACAGTATCTTGCTTGGAAGATTTCCAGCTCACTGCTCCGTTATTCAAACAAAAAATGTACCCGGATTGCGACTTGTAGTCATCCTTGTCGGTTTGGAAACTTGCATCGGTATACCCAGATACCGCAAGTTCTCCACCTCCATAAATTAAGAAAGCATCCTTAGTTCGTTTAAGATACTTAAGGATATTCTTAACTGCTATCCAGTGACCTTCACCTGGATCGGCCTGATAGCGACTGCACATGCTCAAAGCATATGAGACATCAGGTCGTGTACATATCATGGCATACATGATCGATCCGACTGCCGAGGCGAACGGTATCCGACTCATGTGGTCTCTCTTCCTGAGTCTTAGGACACATGTCCTTAGACAGAGAGGTACCACGTACCACTGGAACCAATCCCCTCTTGGATTGTTCCATGTTGAATCGCTTCAACACTTTATCAATGTATGTACTCTGGGAGAGTCCAAGCAGCTTTCTAGATCTATCCCGGTAGATCTTTATTCCAAGAATAAAGGCTGCTTCTCCCAGATCTTTCATGGAGAATTTTAATGAAAGCCAAGCTTTCACCGACGTTAGCATGGGAATGTCATTGCCTATAAGCAATACGTCGTCGACATAAAGGACAATAAAAGTAAGTGCTCTCCCACTAACCTTCTTGTATACACAAGGGTCATCTGTGTTTTGCACGAAATCATATTCTTTTATGATCTCATCAAAACGCTGATTCCATGACCGTGATGCTTGCTTCAATCCATAAATGGATCGATTTAACTTACAAACCTTGTTTGCAAGTCTAGGTACGATAAAACCGTCAGGCTGTTGCATATAAACATCCTCCAAAAGGTTTCCGTTAAGGAAAGCGGTTTTAACGTCCATCTGCCATATCTCGTAATCGAAATATGCAGCTATTGCAAGCATTATCCGAATGGATTTAATCATGGCAACGGGTGAGAAGGTTTCGTCATAATCAATACCATATTGTTGATGATACCCCTTCGCTACAAGCCTAGCTTTGTACGTTTGTACGTTGCCATCCATGTCGGTCTTCTTCTTGAAGATCCATTTGCATCCAATAGGCTTTATGCCTTCTGGTGCATCAACCAGTGTCTAAACTTGGTTGGCGTACATGGAATCCATCTCGGACTTCATGACATCTTGCCATAAAGCGGAATCGATATTTTGTATCGCTTCCTCATACGTAGCCGGTTCATTATCCTCAATAAGATTAATATCTACATGAGGTGAGATCAGGAACCCATACCTCTCAGGTACTGTTCTGACTCTCTCCGACCTACGCGGTTCTTGTGTATGTGAAGTTTGTGGTACAGACTCATCCCGGATGGTCTGTTCATGTTCCGTCGTTGATTCATTGCCAGGAACAGTATCACTACGATCTTCATCGAGTTCTACTTTCCTCCCACTTACCACTGCATTTATAAAATCCTTCTCAAGGAAAAATGCTTGTAGAGCAACAAATACTTTGTTCTCTTGTGGGTGATAGAAGTAATATCCTTTGGTTTCCCTAGGATATCCTACAAAAAGGCATTTATCAGTTTTGGGTTCAAGTTTGGTACTTTCCAAACGTTTAACATATGCCCAGCATCCCCAAATCTTTAGGAAAGAGAAACCTGGTTTCCTTCCTGTCCATATCTCATATGGAGTCTGTTCAACAGACTTCGACGGTACCTTATTCAAAATAAGTACAGCACTGTTTAATGCGTATCCCCAGAAGGATATTGGTAGCTCAGTGCGACTCATTATTGACCTTACCATGTCCAACAAGGTGGGTTTTCTCCGTTCGGACACACCGTTTAATTGCGGTGTTCCAGGAGGAGTCCACTGTGAAAGAATACCATATTCTTTCAAGTAATCTTGAAACTCATAACTTAAGTATTCGCCACCACGGTCTGACCGTAATGTCTTAATACTCTTCCCTGTTTGTTTCTCCACTTCGTGTCGAAACTCTTTGAATTTCTCAAAAGTTTCCGACTTGTGTCTCATAAGATACACATAACCGTAACGAGATGCATCATCTATAAAGGTTACGAAGTAGTGAAATCCACCTCTAGCCTGGCTAGACATGGGCCCGCATACGTCAGTATGAACGAGAGCTAACAGTTCTGTGGCACGTTCACCTTTACCGCTAAAAGGTGATTTAGGCATTTTGCCTAAAAGACAAGATTCGCAGACGTCATATGAATTGGGATCAAATTCGTCCAAGTACCCACTCTTCGAAAGTGTGGATATGCGAGTCTTGTTAATGTGTCCTAGACGACAATGCCACATATAAGCTTCATCTTTTAGATTACTCCTTTTGTGCCTTTTGTTTGTCATTTTAGGAGATTCACTTATATTCAAAATATAAAGACCGTTATTTGCAACTAAATACAAAAGTGTAACCCTGCTGGGTTAACAAGGATACAGATATAATATTCCTAGTTAAACTAGGCACAAAATAACAGTTCAAAAGTTTAAGTACATGCCCTGAGGGCAGTTCTAAAACAAAGTCCATACGGCCAAAACAAGGATCACAAACAAAGCATAAAAAACCACATATGAACACATCAAAGGAGGTGGCGGAATCAACTCACATTGAATTCGGTTTTTGATGTTTGAAGAACAAGGTGCGATTTTGTCCCCTCCAAGCTCACGGCAATGGCTTCTCCTTGCAGTGGGCTGTGCGATTTTGCTCCTCCTTGAACCTCCAAGAATCGGCCATTGATGACCTCCATTGAAGCTCAAAGCTTCAAGCTTCCATGCTCACAAACTCACTTCCCTATCACCTTTGTATCACTCAAGGTGTGTGCTAGCACTAAGTTTGCAACAAAAACGTCACCTTTCTTCTCATTTACTCGGCGAGGAAACAGAAAACAGAACAAAAAGAGAAGAAGACTGTTGCCAAACCGTGAAGAAGAGAAAGAGAAAAGGGAGGGAGGAGAGCATTTTTCAAGTGTGAAAACGTTTGAATGAGAGAGAGAAAAAGCAAATGCTTTTAACTTATATTGTATTTTATTTCCAAATAAAATCATACCAAAAGCATTTTCATTTACCAAGTACAAAAGTCCAAAAGGCAAAAGGCTTTCATCATTTCACATCACTATTCACATCACTCTATTCACTTAATAAAGTGACATATTGTCAAGTCATATCACTCAAAGTGACAATTGATTTGACGATTGACGCGACTAGCGATTTGACGCTTGATGTGACTCACGTGCCGCGTTCGAATTCGAAATGCGAATGCGCTCGCAATCACTCTCGGGCTCGGGTTCGCTAATTCCAAATTAACGAATTTTCCGTCGCGTCGTAATTAAGTGATTACGCCTAGCGAATTCACCATTCACGTCACTAACGAATTAATTCTAAATTAATTCGTTCGCCCGAATTAAAATCTAATTTTAATTCCGCGTCGAAATCCAATTTCGATTAATATATCGAATATATTAATTTTATCGATTAATTCCAAATTAATCGTTCTCTCTCTTTAATTAATATTTTATCCCAGATAAAATATCTCCGCAATTAATCCCAGATTAATTTTCTCTCTCATCGAATTAATCCCAGATTAATTCTATCTCTCTCTTCTAATTAATCCCAGATTAATCAAAGTGCGAGTATACGTCATCGGTGAATCTGGGGAACCGACCCATGAGATCTCCGGATATGTTGGCAGTAAATACGGTCGTCGGACTATCCGAACACGTAAGTACCTCGTACTACGTTTATACCGATTTACAAGACAAGGTTAGCCTCTAGCAAAACGCCATGCCTACCCAATTCTCCAGAAATATTCTTACAGGAATAATAGATCTGTATCAAGCGTAGTAAACCGTAGTAGCCCGTAGTATGTATATTCCCGTATAGGATAATCACTGCTAGGGCTGGGGCTGGATAAGTGTCTGCCCCGTCCGAAACACATGTCGGATGTCTGGTAACATAGTCTCTATAATCGGATATACATGACCTGGTCACAATATCCCGATTGGTTGCGCAACACTCAAGAGCACTAGTACCGTATCCTGCGTGACATCAACTCCAATATGACTGAAGTGACACTTCCGTCTCGACATCACACCCAATACACTACGACTCTCTGATAAACCCAGAAGCGGTGTACCAGAACGGTTAAAGCCCTGTACCACCAAGACCAAAGTCTACCGATTATCGCAAGTATTAGCGATGCAAGTCTCAGGTTAAGACTATACACACCTACCTCGATTTCGGCCTCCCATAGACACATAGTCATAATACCAATGGGATTCCGAGGGGTCTATCCAGAGCGAAGCTGTTCCGTACCATACGTGAAACACGACCTCCTATCGCACTTGCATAAGTATCCAATACTTATATATATGAGAACTATGCCGTTGTGCCCTCACAAACGCACAAGTGCAATACTAGCCTATTCCGCATTATCGATGTCCAGTCTCGATAATACTTCGGCTAGGGAATATTAATGATTAATCCTTCGGGGATTGATACTGTCTCATATCATCTCAATCCAGGAACTAATCATATGGACCTCTCTTCATTTATATATCTATGGTGATCTAATCACAAATGATGAGAGTGCAATTTCCTTGTCACATAGTTAATTTGTACAACAACACCATGATCTGTACAAATAGTGACGCTATGGGTCATATTATCCAACAATCTCCCACTTGGCACATAGCCAGTCACTCGAGTGTCTAACACCCGAACTATGTACAATTCGCTCAAATTACTGAGGAAAGGTTTTCGTCAGCGGATTTGCTTAATTATCGTCTGACGCGATTTACACGATCATCACATCGCCACGATGTATGATCCGAACGAATCAGATGATATAGAAGTATATATCTGGATCGTCGATGAGACCTTTAATTCTTTAGCCTGTGCTGACGCCTAGCTCAGCTGCTAACAGAACAATATCTAATCTAATTAGATTTATTATGATCCAAATGGCTTCTATTGCTGCCTCAGCTGCAGCAATAATCCGTATTTGTTGTTAATTCGGCAACAGTTATCTTGCTCGGAAGATTTCCAGCTCACTGTCCCAGTGTTCAAACTTTATAGTACCGTAATATTTACCGGTTTGGAAAACTCAGCAGCAGTGATCCCAGTCACTTCAAGTTCTCCATCTCCATAGTTTAAGACAACATCTTTAGTTCTCTCAGATACTAACAGATGTTCTTAATCTTCAATCCAGTGACTATCACTTGGATTGACCCGATTGTGACTCCATATGCTCAAAGCGTATGAGACACCAATACAAGTACATTTTAAATGTACAATTTCTCAGAGAGTGTTACCAACTCCAAATCTAGCCCAGTAGATCTTTATTCCTTGAATAAAGGTTGTTACTCTCAGAATTCTACGGAGAATTTCTTATGAAAGCCAAGCTTTCACCGATTGTTTTATGGGAATTTCATTGTCAGTGCCCTCTCCCACTAACCTCCTTATATACACAAGAATTATTTCGTTTTGAGTCAAATCATAAACTATTTTGATTATTTCAAAACGTCAGTTCCAAGAACCTTATGCTTGCTTCAATCCAAACATATTGATATACATGGAATCCATTTCGGACTCATGACACTTTGTCATAATAGGGAGTCGATACCTCGTATCACTTCCTTTGTTCTTGTGTATTCGAAGATTAATGGTATAGTTTCATCCTTGATGAACTATATATGTTCCATTAAGATTCAGTGCCTAGAACAGTATTACTCCGATTTTCATCGAGTTATACTATCCTCCCACTTACCACTGCATATCGGTATTCCTCTCAGGAAAACCGCATGGAGAGCAACAATCTAATTGTTCTCTAGTGAGGTGTTAAGTACAATACTTATGGTTTCCCTTAGGATAACCAATATTGGCACTTATCCAATTTGGGTCCTTAGTTTGGTATCATCCAAACGTTATGCCTAGCATACCCAAATTGTCAGGAATGAGAAACCTCGTTTCTTTCCTGTTCATATCCTATACGATATCTGTCAAACAGATTTATATGGAACCTTATTCTAAATAAGTTTTGCACTGTTAGTACATATCCTATTGAAGGAAATGGTAGCTTAAAGCGACTCGTGATTAACCTTATTATGTCTAACAAAATTCGGTTAATCCTTTTCGGACACACCGTCAAAATGACGTGTTCCAAGAGGAGTCCTCATTGAAAGAATACTATACTCTTTCAAGTATACGAGAAACTTACTGCTAAAGTATTTTCCATTACGGTCCTACCGTGGCGGAATAATGCTATAGCCGATCTGTTTGTGTATTTCGTGTCGAAACTTTAAAGTTTCTGATTTGTGTTCTTCAAAAGAAACACATAACCATAACGTGATGCCACATCCGTTAAGGTCACGAAATATTCATGTTCACATCTAGCCTAGCTAGATATGGGCCCACTAACTTCACCATGAATAGGGCTAATAGATCGGTGGCACTTACACTATTACCAAGTAAATAGTATTTTAGGTACTTTACCTAATAAAATAGATTCGCAGACCTTATTTGAATAGTCAAATCAGTCCTAGTATCCACTCTTCAAAAGTGTGGATATACGAGTCTCGTTAAATTGTGTCCGAGACAACAATGCCACGAATAAGTCTCTATTGATCAAATCAATTTAAGCTATTTATTTGTCAATTTATATGTTTGAGATTTTAATTATATATTCAAAATATAAATTCTGTTATTCACATCTAATGTGTTTATCTCAGTATCATCTTTATATAATAAAACACTCAGTGTTCTATAATATAAAGGTTTTATCCGCAACGGATTAAACACTGATAAAGAGATAATGTCTCTAGTCAAACTAGTTACATTATAACAGTTCCTAATTCAAGCATATACCTAAGGGTAGTTCCTAAACTTAGGTATCTACGGTCGAAACAGCGACTTTCGTCCCGTTTCCGATTCGCAGAGCAATCTCAGCTTGAAGTCAGTATCCTGCTCAAAGCAGATTCTGAATATCAACACATATATTTTATGTACCACACTAAGTATTTAAAATCTAATTTCAATACTAGCTGTGAACATAACTAAGACAAACATTTTTAAAGTTAGAGCCTCGCCCTTTCTTTAATTCCTTCTTTGTGTCTTCCATATCCAAATGGTAGTCACTTTGGGATATGTCAATTATCCTTTTCAATATTTTAGGAAACTTAGGCCAAGTGGGTTTTTAGAATATTGAAAGGAATGTGCACCTCGTGCTACATGCCCAATTGCAAACTTTGACTTTACATGAATAGTCAATTAATTCCCCAAGAATTATAAATTGCAATTTTAATACTTCTTAAATCCAAAATTAGATTTATGACAAGTATATTAAATTAAGCATTAAAGTCATCATAACAAAAATCTTCCAAAGATTTTATGCTCTACTTATCTTGCTTAATTTTGGGCTAAAGGTATAATAAGTTATTTTATCAAATAAAGTAACCTATTATTTATTCCCAATTTGAAAATTAAATCATTTAAAATATTTTAATCCCAGATTATATTTTAAATATCCAAATTTCAATTTTATCTTGATTACAATAGCCCAACTATTTAATCAACGATAAGTGGTACTTTATATATTATAATGATATAATAGTCCAACTATATAATCAAATATAATCCAAATTAATTAACCTCAATTACATTGATTACTATAATCCAATTATAAAATCAACTGTAAACTGAAATTAATTAATTCAAATATATTGATTAATATAATCCAATTATATATAATCAAGTAAATACAGTCCAACTGTTTTATTAAAACAACAATTAAATATTAGTCTAACTAACAATTATTCTAATGACGAAATAATTTAATGAGCGCATATGGCGAGTAATTGAACGAGTATTGCAAATTCAATTCTTGCCTCCCACTATTTTTCGTCGAGCCTCTAACCCTCTGTCGAGTACTCGGGAAACCGTGTTTCCTAGTGGGCTAGGATCCCGTTAAATATCACACAATCTTGACTTTGGCCAACAATTGTATGATAATTAACTAGGTAGATCTCGAAGATCAATTGGATCTCATCCAACTCCTAGATCCAGTAGGTGGACATCCAAGTCCCAAACATATATCTATATATGCCTATACATCGAATGTATACCCTAACCTATTTCCTCTGAATCAACTAGGCCTTGGCTTTGGCACAACAAACCTAATGATTCCAGTCAAGCGCGGACCCATTGACATGGAAGCTTCGTAATCAATGTCAATGGACAAGAAGTGGTCTTGACTTTGGCCAACAAACCACAACTTGGACACGACACCGATATGGAACAAAGCCTCGTGATTAAAACACATCTTTGAAGACAAGGGCTTGACTTTGGCCAACAACCCCTGCCAATCTCGGATCTTGAGTAAGAATCACTCAATGGAAGGAAAAACGCATGATATTTAACGAGGGTTTTTCGCGTTGCAAATCGGCTACCAATTTAATTATCTTTGTTAAGGTCTCATCATCATACACCCTTAAGCATGCATTAAAACACATAATAAAGGGAGTATGTAATAAAATAATAATGATATGCGGATGGATATTTTACATTGATCCTAGATCAAATCTCTCACTTTCTCTCTCCCGCTAGCACTTGTATTACTTCTACCCGTTACACTACACTTCTAAAGAAACCTCTTTTAAATGGAGGGGAATGGGAATAGTGAGAAGAGAATACAAAGAAATAGGAGATAAGGCTGGACACGCAGGTCCAATTTAATAAATCAAATTTATTACAATTTCCAAAATCGCCCAACCCGACTAATATCCATCCGATATACATTATTCAAACATCACAACCATGTATTCATACAAGCATGTTATCAATCAATCAATCAAATTAATTAATCTTGATTATTAGTGATCATCCAATGTTCAAACAAAGATTTGATTTTTGTTCGAGTCAAACTCGTATTGCAAACACGTACTCAAAGTACAATTTCTACGAATTAAATTAAATTACATAATTAAATCCAATTTAATACGTATTTAATTCTAATTCATTATTTAATTCTAAATTAATATTACACTCTTATTAACGAACCTTTACGACTTAAATTCCAAATTTAATCGCAACGGGTCTCAAAGCCCGATTAACATCTAATGTTTTATTTAATTAAAGTCCAATGGGCTTTTAATTAATTTCTATAGGCGTGGACTTTTGGTCAACTCGGGTCAAACCGAACAACCAAAATCCAATCCGGGAGTTACCCCATAAGCCTTCAAATTAATTTTGGCCCATTAGGCCCAATTAAATAATTAAGGTCCATTAAGTCATAATTGGACCTTTTGGATTCGGTTTTGGGCCTAATTGGATCCAACCAATTTTGCCTAAACCCAACTTTGTTACAACAAAGCCCAAAAGCCCAATTACAACCTAACAAGCCCAATTTCCAAAATTAAGCCCAAATTAATTAACTTATAAAATTCCAAATTTCACAATTAATTAACCTAAGTGTAATACACAATCAATTACCCAATTAACATTTCTAAAATATCAATTAGCCTAATTATCATGCACTTTAACAACCAAATAGTGTCCAACACAATTCAATCAAAATCAAACCCAATTAACATGCTTTCAAGTCTCGGCAATTAGGGGTTTTTCAATTCGATTCGGTTTCAATCCAATTGAGTCCACAATCATAATTTCCCAAATCAATTCAATTCATCCAATGAATTAAAACAACAAAATCACAAAGAATTTAATGTTCTTTAAAATCGGCCAAGCCACTTTAAAAGGGAAAAATGTTCCAAATCAAAATTCAATCCAATTGAACTTCAAAACAACATTAACCAATTGTTTTAAGTCATCCAATGATCAAATAAAACAAAATTACCAAGACATTAGGTTCTTCCAATTTTCGGCCAAGCCTCCAATTTGGGGAAAATTGAATCCAATCCAATTTCATGAAATTGATCACACACAATCTCAATTAAACATGTTCTAAGCATACTTAAACATCCAATTCAATTAAAACATGCTTAAACACATTTTACCCAATTTCAAGTTTCATGTTCAACCTTAAGAATTGGGGAAAATTGATCTAATCCAATTTTCTTGAAATTGATCATGCACAACTTCAATTCAACCTCATTCAAGCATAATGCATCAAACAATTCAACCAAATCATGCCTAAATCGAGTTTACCCAAATTAAAGTTTTGACAAAAAATAAGCAAATTGGGGAAAATCAATCCAATCAATTTTTTGTCAAATTGATTACATATATCTCAAATTAGATCACATATAAGCATTCTTACACAATCAATTTGTCAGAATCAAGCTAAAATCAAAAAGCCCCAAATTTGCTCAAGAACCCTAATTCGGTTTTCATGCATCAAAAGCTCAAGATACCATTGAAAGTGTTCAATCAAAGTCCCAAGGATCACAAACAAAGCATAAAAAACCACATATGAACACATCAAAGGAGGTGGCGGAATCAACTCACATTGAATTCGGTTTTTGATGTTTGAAGAACAAGGTGCGATTTTGTCCCCTCCAAGCTCACGGCAGTGGCTTCTCCTTGCAGTGGGCTGTGCGATTTTGCTCCTCCTTGAACCTCCAAGAATCGGCCATTGATGACCTCCATTGAAGCTCAAAGCTTCAAGCTTCCATGCTCACAAACTCACTTCCCTATCACCTTTGTATCACTCAAGGTGTGTGCTAGCACTAAGTTTTGCAACAAAAACGTCACCTTCCTTCTCCATTTACTCGGCAGAAAACAGAACAAGAAGAAGAAGAAGACTGTTGCCAAAACCGTGAAGAAGAGAAAGAGAAAAGGGAGGGAGAGCATTTTTCACGTGAAAACGTGAATGAGAGAGAGAAAAAGCAAATGCTTTTTAACTTATATTTGTATTTTATTTCCAAAATAAAATCAAATACCAAAAGCCTTTTCATTTACCAAGTACAAAAGTCAAAAAGGCAAAAGGCTTTCATCATTTCACATCACTATTCACATCACATCTATTCACTTTAATAAAGTGACATATTGTCAAGTCATATCACTCAAAGTGACAATTGATTTGACGATTGACGCGACTAGCGATTTGACGCTTGATGTGACTCACGTGCCGCGTTCGAATTCGAAATGCGAATGCGCTCGCAATCACTCTCGGGCTCGGGTTCGCTAATTCCAAATTAACGAATTTTCCGTCGCGTCGTAATTAAGTGATTACGCCTAGCGAATTCACTATTCACGTCACTAACGAATTAATTCTAAATTAATTCGTCCGCCCGAATTAAAATCTAATTTTAATTCCGCGTCGAAATCCAATTTCGATTAATATATCGAATATATTAATTTTATCGATTAATTCCAAATTAATCGTTCTCTCTCTTTAATTAATATTTTATCCCAGATAAAATATCTCCGCAATTAATCCCAGATTAATTTTCTCTCTCATCGAATTAATCCAAGATTAATTCTATCTCTCTCTTCTAATTAATCCCAGATTAATCAAAGTGCGAGTAATACGTCATCGGTGAATCTTCGGGAACCGACCCATGAGATCTCCGGATATGTTGGCAGTAAATACGGTCGTCGGACTATCCGAACACGTAAGTACCTCGTACTACGTTTATACCGATTTACAAGACAAGGTTAGCCTCTAGCAAAACGCCATGCCTACCCAATTCTCCAGAAATATTCTTACAGGAATATATAGATCTGTATCAAGCGTAGTATACCGTAGTATTGTGTATATCGGCCCAGTATCGGATAATCACGTGCTAGGGCTGGGGCTGGATAAGTGTCTGCCCCGTCCGAACACATGTCGGATGTCTGGTAACATAGTCTCTATAATCGGATATACATGACCTGGTCACAATATCCCGATTGGTTGCGCAACACTCAAGAGCACTAGTACCGTATCCTGCGTGACATCAACTCCAATATGACTGAAGTGACACTTCCGTCTCGACATCACACCCAATACACTACGACTCTCTGATAAACCCAGAAGCGGTGTACACAGAACCGGTTAAAGCCCTGTACCACCAAGACCAAAGTCTACCGATTATCGCAAGTATTAGCGATGCAAGTCTCAGGTTAAGACTATACACACCTACCTCGATTTCGGCCTCCCATAGACACATAGTCATAATACCAATGGGATTCCGAGGGGTCTATCCAGAGCGAAGCTGTTTCCCGTACCATCGGTGAAACACAACCTCCTATCGCACTTGCATAAGTATCCAATACTTATATATATGAGAACTATGCCGTTGTGCCCTCACAACATGCACAAGTGCAATACTAGCCTATTCCGCATTATCGATGTCCAGTCTCGATAATACTTCGGCTAGGGATATTTAATGATTAATCCTTCGGGGATTGATACTGTCTCATATCATCTCAATCCAGGAACTAATCATATGGACCTCTCTTCATTTATATATCTATGGTGATCTAATCACAAATGATGAGAGTGCAATTTCCTTGTCACATAGTTAATTTGTACAACAACACCATGATCTGTACAAATAGTGACGCTATGGGTCATATTATCCAACAGATGGATCGGAATTGCCAAAGAAAACCAAAGTCGACATGATAACACGCATCTCCAAGCGCAACTAGACATGCCATACGCGCCTCCATGCCCTTATGCACGTTCAAACGCCGTCACGCATCATCACACGTCTGGCACACGCGGACAAGTCACACGCGACGTGATTAGTTTCATGACTGTACGACATATCACTTGTTCAATTCAAAGGCAACCGATAAGTTGTTTAACACTTGCGCAAACGACATGTCATCTGTTTCGGCGCTATACATACGACGTCTCATATAAATTTCAGATGACATGTCGTCTGGATTCCTAAACAATGGATGACATGTTGATTTATTAATCTGGGGGTGTTTTCCAGGTTCGACTAGCCAACTTATGTAGTCCATATCTTTCTCAATATTAATCTAAATTAAGAAAATAATATATTGAATTAAAGATCACATGTCCTAGTTTTTCAAAAATCTTAGAATACGTTATTTGCAATTTCATACAAAAAGATATTGAGCCCAAAGTTTGAAAAAAATCATTTTTGTAAAATTAAAAATTAAATGTATTTTCTTCATTTTTCATACATGATCATGCATTTTTGTGTAATCTAACTAGAGTACATGTATTAAGGCTACTGATACCAATGTAGGGAAACATCATCCATAATATTTTCATGGAACAAATCCATAATAATCCACTTAGGATCTAACGATACATGTATTACTAGTCCTAAATTTATTCACAAATAATTTGAAATAAATCTAAGTATTTCACTACACAATTACATACATTGCTTCTTGTAGAGATGTTCTTAATCAAACTTTATTGATTGCATTTCTCAACAAGTAAATTCTCATATTTATTAGAGGGGAGTCCAGTTACTATACCATCACATGCATGGCTTCCTATTCACTCACATGTACTTGTAAGCAAACATTGATTACTATGTAATCACATGTATTTAGATGTTTTGATTGCTATTTAATCTCATACATTTGGTAACTTAATGACTTCCTTTAACCCCTCCAAAAATATTACCATCATGGGTGTACCATATGTTCCATATTAAAATTTTATATATTATTTTCTAACATTTCTAATAGTAACAAAATCATCAAGGAATGTTGGTCTACTCCAAAAAATGGCCACTATCGTGACCCTGTCGAAGTCTTTAATCTGGCTGTGGCTGAATCCCAATAGAGATTAAGAAGTTGGAGTAAGTAAGAATTTTGCACAAAGAAGAGGACGATAAGGCAACTGAGTGAGAGGCTGCAATGGATCAAAAAGAAAGGAAATCAGTATAGAAATGGGAAGGAGTTATAATTAATTGAAAAAAATATTGACAGAGTGCTTTATGACGAGGAAATCTTCGAGAGACAAAGATATAGGGTCAGCTAGTTGAAAGAGTGGGCAGAGACATGAAATTCTTCCACTCCAAGGCATGCGAAAGGAAGAATAAAATGAGATTATAGGAATTCAAGGTGACAGATGGGATTGGATTGTGGATGAGGTGGCTATTGAAGGGGTTATCTACCAGTATTTTAAGAAGTTATTCACGACTACAGAACCAAGTCTAGCTCAAATGGAGGAGGTTGTTAAAGGGATTTCTCAATGTCTATCTACGCAAAGGCATGGCAAGCTTGACTTAGCTTTCACTGCAGAATAAGGCAAAGAGGCTTTGGATCAAATGAGTGTTGGTGTTTGCTAAGGTCCCAAGATCATTAAACAAACATGAAATAAGTGCGAATACAAATCAACGAAGTTGCGGAATACTCACATCGATTGGTTGAGCGACGAGGCAAGCAACAAAACTTGAAATTCTGCCCACTGGATGCTCGGCAGTGGCAGTGAGTTGGCTCATTGTTTTCGGCCATTGGAGGTCCTCCATCAAGCTCCAAGCTTTGTGATAAACTTCCATGCTCATGGGTGGACTTCCTTATCACATTCGCATGTCTCTCGGAGTGCTAGCTCTCTTGATTTTTGCCACAAAAACCAAACACTTTGCTTCCCTTTTTCATCATGGCTCTCGGCAGTTCACTGCCAAACCAGAAAGAAAATCAGCCCCAAGGGCGTGAAAGAGAGAGATGAGAGAAAGAGAGAGTTGTGTGTGTTGATTTCAAATTTGTGTATCTAATACCCAAATGTGAATTTCAAATTCATTTACAATGAATTTGGCTTTCAAAAAGTCAAGCATTTAATGCTCCAACCACACACATCACTTCCCATCAATCAATCAAGTTGTCAAGTCACATCACTCAAAGTGACAAGTGATTTGACGCTTGAAGTGACTGACGATTTGACGCTTGATTTGACTTGCGTGCCGCACTCGAATTCGAAATGCGAATGCGCTCGCAAACAATCTCGGGCTCGGGTTCGCTAATTCCAAATTAAAGAATTTTCCGTTGCGACGTAATTAAATAATTACGAAGACAATATTGGATGCCAATTCTAGGTACTTCTCTTCTCTGATTAACCCAACCTATAGCAATTTGTCCACCTCTGCATGGATGGCCTCATACTATTCTTGGTTGAACAACCTCAATTTCTATTTCATCATATTGTGAGCTTGATCAATAGATAGATGATGACTTATGACCCGAGAATCAATAAGATTGATGTGGTAAACTTAAAATGAACTTGAAAAAGAGATTTTAGGTTTCAGCATTAGATTCAATAGCTCACGATCTCCCTTAAGGATAGATAACCCTTAATAGATTTCCTTACAGGATAGGAATATACCTGTCAGGCGGGGTAGCCACAATTGGAACTTGAACTTAATGAATTCAGGTAACTTGGTTAACATAGACATATAATTAATTGGGTTATTTGGGTATTTGCGTCTGACCATCGATAGAGGCTTTTGCATATATTCGTGTTCCAGGTTAACAAACTGATTTATTACACGTATATAAGAGAATCAATTCATCTTTATAATAATATTGTGTGGAATCACAACCCTAGATATTTGTATCTTTTATTTATTTTCCTTAGTATTTTCTTTTGTGTTTTTATTTATTTATTTATTTAGCAAATCCACATTCAACCAACCAATCAAGCAATCATTCTCTTCTCCCTCTAATTAGATACTTGTAAATAAAAAGAATCAATAATTAATAACAACAGTAGAAATTAAGTCTTCGTGGGATCAATATTTTTATACTACTTGAGCGATATGTGTGCTTGCGTTACGTGTGTGATTTCACCGATCAAGTTTTTGGCGCTGTTACCGGGGACTTATTTTTTTTGAGTTATTAATTTTAAAGCTATCTAATTTACTTGTATATAATTTTCTTTATTTTTATCTTAAATTTTTATTTCTTTCTTTTATTTTCAGGTGGTTGAAATGGATCTTCATTGGGTGATAAAAGAATTACGAGTTTTACGAGGTGAAGATACGCCACAAATTAGGGAGCAACAGTTCGGTTTTTTGAGGCCTGTTGTCCAGCCCAACAACTATCACTGGATGTCATAACCAATCAATACAACATTTGCCCAACCTTTTCAGAACGCAATGGGGAGATGTCAAATATGCGATGGTAACCACCCGAGCGATCAATGCATATACCTTTCAGGGTGGAAGAATTATCAGAATCATTCAAGGTATGGAGAACCAACATATTTCACTGAACCACATTTTTCATCTTATCCACCATCCACCTACGATCTTCATCAAGAACCAGAACCATCAGAGGAAGATCAGTTGATTGACATGTTCAAAGATTGGCTCGAGGAATAGGAAGCTCAATTTGATGCACAATTTCAGAGTCAAACGGCATCTATATAGAGGATGAAAGATCAAATTAGATAATTAACAGACAACATGAATTACATATCTCACGGAACAAATTCAGATGAAACTGATGAATCCTCTGAGTACCAAAGATATCACGATGACACATTAACAGAGGAAGAGGCTGAGCAGTATCAAGAGCCAGAGGTATCAGTTCAGGAGCCCGAACCAGTGGAATCTCAATTTTATTTTTATTATTCATCGGACTCTGATGAAGAACAAGAACTAGAGCAGTTTTTAACAACTACAAGTGAAGATGAAACTTTGTATCCTCAAAATGAAGATCTTAGAGCATGCATATCACTGATGTTTGAAGAAGAGCTACCTGAACCAGTCATACCAACCACAGAGGATGAAGACCTAAAATCAGACACATCTTTACATCCTCAGGTTGACACTTATGGAGCATGCATTACACAGATGAAAGATGAAAAGCTTAATGCGGAAATTTTAAAGTACATCTGTGAAGAAATGGTGGAGAAAGATGCAAATCAAATGGAGGAGCAAGTGTCTGACCATATTGAAGATCTCATGCATTCACGAGAAACATCACTATTTTGGGGAGTAAAAATCAAAAATATTATCCAGAAGCTTGATAGAATGGAACTCCCTTTCAAAGTCAATCACCATACGAGACCTCCTGACTTTCTTTCATTCTTTTCAGGAACCACTGGAGCAACAAAATTTAAAAAGGTGGCACAAGCACTGAATGAGACAAAATTCTTTTTGCCACTTTACCGTTGGAAGAGACCATTCCAAAGCAACATTTATGAGATTGTCTTTAATCGGACATCCAAAACCACACTGAAACCTCATTGACAGATGGACTTCAGTAACGTATGGCTGAAGACGAAAAATTTAGCGCTAGCTAGGAGGCAACCCATGCAAAATTTTTAATTTAAATATTTATTATTTTGTGTATACATGTTTTAGAGTTTTTAATTTTGTGTGATATTTTCAGGGAAAAGCACAAACGGAGCACTTAAGGCAGAGCAAGATTAGAGGAATGGTGTTTGGCAATCACAAAGATGAGATTTAATTCATTAGTGATGGCTGAGTAAGGAATGGATTCTTGAGACGCATCCTAGTGAATTTATATACCAAGCGAGTGGCGTATTGCGTACACAATTCTGTTGCCTTAATAATTGCTTTGATTTACTTTTCCATTGTAATTATCTTAATTTTCGCTGACAAGATCTAGACTTTTTTACTTTCACGATTTATTTTACTGTTTAGCTAATAATTGTCATTTGGCAGGTACTAGTGCTATTATTACTCACCCTTTTTTAGGTTATATAAATTCAACTCATCATTGCACTCTTGAAGGCATCCAGATTTGAGAAAGAAATAAATATAAAAAAATGGAAGCAACCTCAAGAGGATAAGTTGTAAACATCTGTGTGTTTTGCGGTACTAGTGCTGGTTCTAAACCAGAGTTCGTTGCAGCAGCACAGGAATTGGGTCGAGTCATAGCTGAAAGGAATATGCATCTAGTATATGGCGGTGGCAACCTTGGACTAATGGGGTGCGTTTCAAGGGCCGTACAGGAATGATGTAGTCAAGTTGTGGGAATCATCCCAAAACCCTTGGCAGAGGCGAATCTTATAGGACCATCAAACGGAAAGGAACATATTGTGCCAGGCATGTCCGAACGACTTGTTGAAATGATCAACCGTGCTGATGCTTTTATTACTTTGCTAGGCGGCTTGGGTACGACGGAGGAAATTTTTACAGTACTATCTTGGGCGAATATAAACATACACCAGAAACCGATTGATCTATTTAATGCTGATGGATTTTATGATTTTCTTTGTGTGTTTCTTGATAATGCCCGGAGAAATGGGTTCGTGTCAAAACCCGTAAAGAAATCATCTTCACTGCCATAACAGCCCATGATTTAATTGACCAACTTTTAGCCTTTGAACCACAAATTGACCCTATCATTTCCAAGATTAACTGGTCCGATAATGATCGTGGGAAGCGTCAGATAAATCTGGATCTTAACCTTTAATTTTCTTTTTAGATGTAGAATTTCAGCTAACCAAGTATGATCATCTAAACTCTTCTTCTACTTTGTAGACATTGGGGACAATGTCTCAATTAGATTTGGGGGAAGGGAATAGTTGATTAGTATCTTGTTTTTATTTTTCGTTGTGTTGTTTTTATTTGATTTTTAGTCAAAAATTTTCAAAAATTCAAAAAAAAATTAAAATTTTTTTTAAAAAATATGTTGTGTTTTTGTGTTCTTAACTTGACTAATCTGGTGAAATTAGTGAGAGATAGCTATGTAAGGAATTTCCACTCGTGAGACGTATCTCAACATTTTTCGTAACAAGTTAATTTTTGTTTATTTCCTTTTAAATTATTTAATTTGTGAATTCTCCATAATATTGACTTAAATTGGATCTTCATATGCTCAGTTGACATGTATTATCAATATACATGGTAACATACAGCCATGAGTCATAATTGAAAAGTTTGTAATATTCAGTGCTCTAGTTTAATTGGAGGAAGCATCTAAAAAAACAATGAAAAAAATAATAATAATAAAATAAAAGGGAAAAAATTTACATATGAGATATGAGTAATTAAGTCTGTAAGGGTTAGTGCCCTAAAACCAACTGGCTTGGGAGTCACTGGCCCAAAGCTCGCTACATGGATTGAAGCTGTTGTAAAAAAAAGATATCTGAAATCCGAGTAATTAAGTCTGTAAGGGTGTCTTAACACCTAGTGCCTCAAAGCCAACTAGCTTGGGAGTCACTAGCCTAAAGCTCGCTACATGGATTGAAGATATTGTAAATAAAAAAAATTCATTGCTAAAAAGGTGTGAATTCTAATATAACTTTAGGATAAAAATATTACTCTCTTTTCAACTACACTTATGAATATTGTGGGCACAATGATTTGTTTAATACTTTGTTGGTTGTGTATATAGAGAATGGTAAAAATAATTGGAGAATTTACTTATTTGGTAATTTAGAAAGAAAGAAAGAAAACAACTTCTGACTTGGATAAGAAATTTCACTTGTTTAGTCACTAACTTGTTCATTCTCTTTTCTTTTGTCTTTTTGCTTTTATGTGCATTAGATTGACGTTTGTGGATATCGTCACTGTAATCCCTCACGAGACTACAATTCATCCACTAGGGACACATATGGGTTTAAAGGCTTGTTGCATACGCTAAATGCAACCGTGATTTTAGGCATTGCATTTTTGCATGTGAAACCCGATGATGAGTCTCAGTTGGAGGCACTACCTTTTTAGCTAAGGATATTGCGGGAAACGGAGGTCGGAAGGGGAAATTCAGAATAAGTACGTCATCAAGTTCATTTCACAAGCTCACTGTCTTCGTTAGTGCTGCGTTTGTTACTTCGTTCGAACGTCAGGCAGATTGTGGACGTTCGTGTAGCGTTCGAATTGGCGTTCGAACGGCATCGGTGTTTCTGGTTTTGCTGCTACCTCGCACCCCAGCCCAATTAGCTCCCCAAAGCCCATAAAACACATCCCAATTTAATTAAATTAAACATTAAATATTAAATAAAATATCTAAACCATTTACCAATTAAATAAAACACAAAATATAATCATACCTAATGAAGATAAATCAAATATATTAACTTCCTAACTAAACAAATCACATACTAAATTAAAAATATGTCATGCCTAATTAAAATCAATCATAACCAATTAAATATTTTGACTTCCTAATCTAGCCAAGATTTGTCCCCCCTCAATCTTTGACTTTCCTTGCTCAACACCAAATTAAATCCTCCTTTTAATGCCAAATCCCTTCCTTGTGAGACAAGGTGAAGCCCTAACCCTTCTCTATATAAACCACACCTCTCCAAGCCATCCCACTCCTAGTTGACGCCCATCACAAACAAAAATAAGAAAAGAATTTCCAACCCCTAGCTCATACACATAATAACAAACAACTCTTTTCACACCCCCTCCAACCACCAAAACAACTCCTAATCACCACTGAAAATAGCAACCCCCTAAGCCTCCACACATCACCGAAAAATATACCCCCAACGACAGCCCAAACACGCCCCAAACAGCCACTAAAGTACCCCCGAACAGCAGCCCCCTTCCCACCAAAACTGACCCAAACCAGTCCCTAAATCACGCCCAAAACAGCAGTAATTTAACCCCTAAAACAGCAGCAAAATACACTTAAAACAATGCCTAAAAATCTTAAAAACAGTAACATAAAGAGACTGCATTCATAATCCTTAAAATAATCACACACAACTGCACTAAGAACCCACACAAACTTGGAACAGTTCATTGAAACGTCAAAACAGGTGGCCTGAGCAGTGAGCAGCAAAACAGAGGCCGAACAGGAGCAGAACGGAGTTCGAACCACAAGCAAAACAGTAAAGCAGTGAGCTAGGACGCTAAACCAGTGAACCGGAGAAGTTGAGGAGCTGTACCCTTCCGACGTCCGTGAAACGCAAGCCTGAAAGTTGGCAAAAAAGTTAGACCTGAGGGTATCTTTCACACTCGTTTTTTTTTGTATTATTTTTTAAATATTACTTGCATGATTGTCATGTTGAAATGCATGTTGTGGCCCTTGAGTAGATAAATATGCATGAATTATGAGATGTAGTATGTTGTGGCTGTGGAATAAAATGAGAGACGTGTCAACTCTCGCGGTATATCGGATGGAAACCCGGACATAAATTTCATAGCCGATTCCGAATGGACGGTAATATGATCTGTACTCAGGACACAACTCCACGTACCGCTTGAGTAAACGGCACCCTCTTTTGTTTTGTGTTGCTTTTGTTTATTTTTCGTCACTTGAATTCTGTATGTTGTTTATTTATGCATGATTCAATCAAGCGCATGGGCTTAGTAAGTGGAATGAAAGATCCCTTATGGGGAGGGGTTAAAACCCTTTACCACGATGCTTTGCCGCGCCGGTTGATGTGTGTTCGGATTGGATGTAAGATGTGTTCAATCGGGCATACTTGGTTTTGATATGATTGGCTCTATTTTTGTATGTATGATGCGATCGAGCGCATGGGCTTAGTAAGTTAGTCCAAAGGTCCTCTATTTGGGAGACAAAGAGCCTAAAAGGCCACCTTTGTGACACTACTTCGTCGCGCTGGACGAAGTGTGTTTGGGTTGAATGTACGTTCAATTAGGCATACGAAGTCCTACACTTTTATTGTCTTTATTTCATGTGTTGTGATGTGACGCGCATGGGCTTAGTATGTTGGTCTAAAGGTCCTCTCTTTGAGAGACCAAGAGCCCCAAAATGCCACCTTTATGGCAGTACTTCGCCGCGCCCCTTTATTTTGTTGTTTATGTATTGCGTCCCATTTCATGCATCAGGTCTGTTCCCGTTCGAACGCGTTTACGAACGCAACTTGAACGCGCATGCATTTTGCCTTATCATGCATCAGGTCTCATTTCCGTTCGAATGCATTCACGAATGCCATACGAACGTGAGCATTCTGTTTCATTTCCGTTCGAACGCGTTAACAAACGCCATACGAACGTGAGCATTCTGTTTCATTTCCGTTTGAACGCGTTATCAAACGCCATACGAACGCGAACCTTCTGTTTACCGTTCGAACGCATTTACGAACGCTACACGAACGCGAACACACTGAACTGAGACATATTCATCACATGCCATGTATAATTGTTTCTTAGGTGATTTTTTTATGGAACCACACATAGTCATTCTTATCTTTGTGCACATAATAATGAAAAGCATGTTTATTCCATTAGTTGCGTCGTTTGCCTTAGTCTTGATTTAACGTATTACGATTCATATACCTATGCCATGATGACTTTGGAGTATTATTTCTTGTGATATATCGGATGGAAACCCAGACATAAATTCCATAACCGATTCCGAATGGACGGTAATGCGGTATGTACTTGGGATACAATTCCACGTATCACTTGGAAAAGTGCTCACATGTATGCTTGTGCGGTTATTATGTATGCTTGTGTTTTTCATGAATATGATATGCTGAATGAAGTTGTATGTTCGTTGTTACTTTAAGGTATTTTCAGGCATGTGTTCTTAGATGTGAGATATATGTGAAATGTATGTATAAGTTTTATTTTGTACCCGTGAATTTAGAAGCATGATACTCTTGGAAATAAGTGCTACTTAAGCCTGATTAAATTATTACATAAATCCTGTCATTACAAGTGGCATAAGTAAGGGACCATTCCGAACCCAATGGTTTGAGGTCTTCCCTTGCGAGGGGTGAGTGTGGCCTTAAATCTCATTTTCCCGGTTCACACCGGGTGGCGACTCCATTATTCTCCGGTTTAGTCCCCCGTGGCTACTCTGTACTCCCGACCGGGTCGCGAGCCCGAGACAGCATGCGTCGCCCAGTTCCTGTGTTCCCACAGTGATCCCTACAAAATTTTAATTTCAGTTATTTATTTTATTTTATTTTATTATTTTGCTCGAAGACTAGCAAAATGTTAGGTTTGGGGTGTGATGAGTGGTAAATATATCACTATTTATCGCCCCTTTGACCTATTATTCTGTATGGTTTCTCAAGTTTTATGAATGTTTTAATGTGTTTGTGTTATTTTACAGATAAATAAGGTTTCAGGACTCACTGGAATCAATTCGGGGCCAAAACATCGAAAAACGGACAAAATGGCAAAAATGTAACTTTCCTGGTAAAATGCGCCTTTTGCTAAAATACGATGTCTGCAATCATGCGCCACTAACGTTTCAGGACTCACTGGAATCAATTCGGGGCCAAAACATCAAAAAACAGACAAAATGGCAAAAAAATGTAACTTTCCTGCTAAAATACGTTGTTTGCTAAAATGCACCGTTTGTTAAAATGCGCCTTTTGCTAAAATACGCCGTCTGCAATCAAGCTACATAAGCTAGCACATGCGCAAGCTAGACGAGCACCACTCAAAAGACCTGATTTTCTCCCATTTTAACCACACAACACATGTTGCATGTTTGACATGTATTTGAATCTATGCTTCTGTAATTTTAATTTAATTATACATAAGTCCTATTGGATATGAATTGTATGTTTTAAATTAAATTTTTTTTTTGACCCAAACATGTTAATGACTTGATTGTCATAAATCTCATGTGATTATGTGATTACTTTATTTTATGTAATAGTATTAATAATGTTGGAGGATTGTTGGATGGTCCGCCTTGTCAATACGGAGATGAATGAGTTATTATTACTTATTCACAATACTGTCATTATTGTGAGGGTAAAAGTGGTCGAAACTTAGGTTTATCCGGTAAAACATTAGAAGTAGTGTGATGAGTTGACATGGTCACCTAATACCGTCATTATTGTGAGGGTGTACTTACGAAGCTCATTAGTGCACATTGACAAGTATACACATGGAAAACGTCTTAATTTAATACCGTCATTTTTGTGAGGATAAGAAACAGTTCACAACCAAACTTAGAAGTCACATGAATGTGATTGACCGTTGAGGTATACCTAATGAGTTCATGAAGGCCAAGACCGTCATTATTGTGAGGCCGAAGTAAATGTCATGCGATCCACTTCCCGCTATGAAATTTTGATAGTCAAATTTCTATTTTTTTGTTAAAGGAGATTATAGAATTATGCAAAGTAGTAGGAGGGCACTAATAGATTTAAAATCCAAAATTGTATTAGTATTTTTATATAGAAATGAAAATATTCTGCTAGTGTTTAATTGTTCAATATCGAAAAATGATTTACTTATCATTCTTCAATATCGAAAAATGACTTATCTCTATTCAAATATTATTATATAATATTATATCTCTCTTCACTTTATAATAGTGCTGGTGGCATGAGTTATTAATAACTATTTATATATTAAAATAATATAATTAAAGTGTGCCTCATTCAATTCATTTAAAATAACATAAATTTATCTATATTATCTCTTTTCTATTAATATTATATAGTTTTTATTTCACAAAATCATTAAGGATGATAACAAGCCATGTATGATATAATGATGTCAATGTCCGTACTCGCTTTAGTCAATCAACGAGTATGAAAATTTTCTTTTTGTCGCCTTTAGATAACAAGCTTTCTAAAGATTAGACCAAGGGCATATGATATTAGTTCAACCTAATGTCAAAAATCACATAAGGTATTTTGTCAACATTGTATTTTTATACATAGTTCAATGAAGAGTCTCTTACGGGGACACCATTTGAAATTGAGGAATTGTTAGGATGAATATCAGGAAGGAAAAGAACTCTAGGGAGCACAGCCAAAAATCGGTCGGACATCACCTATTTCAGGCCTACCTTGTCTCCAGCCAGAAAATCCAGCCGAATATAACCTGAAAACCCTAAAGCTGATCGAACATGATACAGTTGTCAGTGAATTAGCATAATGTCAATTATTGAAGTTTAGGGATCTAATTGTCTCAGGTAGAACATATAATTCAAATTGTATAGCCGATCGGACATATATCGAGCTGTCAGCACACGAGCAAAATTATATTAGCTAGAATCACGGGCTTGATTACATCTAGCCCGAGATACATCCCAAAACCTAAATCCGACCGGAAATGGTTCGAGCTATGTCTGAATTGCCAATCACTCGGGACAGATTAGAGGAGAATGAGAGATTTTACTTCCCTTCCATCCTCATACCCCCTCTGTTTCACTATAAAATGGGATCTTTCAGAGTATTTGAGGAGGATTTGGAGGCGGGCAACTATCTATAAAAAATAACTCTGAAATATTGAAACACTATCAATGGAGTGAGAACAAATCGCGGGAAAGACAATAGAATTCTTGGAGTTTCCTCCTTCTGGTACGAATCCAGTAGCAACCTAACAATCAGAGGTGTTTTCTGAGCTACGACATACGCATAAAGGTACGACCTGAGGGTACCCTTTTTATTATTTCTACGCTTTGGAGCTTCTATAGTAGTACAATATCTTCTGCTAGACGTACATCACATTTGGTCGGACATGTACACATATCCGGCCAAAGATAGTCATATTAGGCCGTCTTTAACAGCTTTTTGTAGCTTATTACATGCTTGGCTATTTTCGATGTTACGCTCGTCACCGTTAATTAATGCATGATTACTTGTTTTATTTTATTTCTTTAAACATTAATATACATGTGTTTATTTTACTGACCAAGATAGAATTGATATGTATACTATGTTGTTTATTATATGATCTGTAAATAATGTTTAGCCTGACATGTCTTATGTTCGGCTTGACATGAGGTATATCCGGCCTATGATCCTATGGTATATAGAATGGAAACCTGAACGTAAGTTCCATATCCGATTCCGAATGGATGGTAATATGGTCCGCACTCGGGATACAACTCCACGCACCACTGAGAGATGGATATCTTGTTATGAATGTATCCATAATGCATATTTATTATACATGTTATTAAATATCAATATTTACGCATTTCTGTACTGCACAGTACATACAGCAAGACTCCTAATAAGTCCAGGCAAACATGAAGACTGAATCCTATATCCGACCGAACTTAGGCCATATCCGGCCAGGCCTCTCCGTGGTCAGGCCCACTTAATGCGTGCTTAAATATATTTTAGGTTGTTTAATTATTGTTGTAATATTTTATTTCCGCATATAAACTTTATTTATTTATGTACCGTTTTTCATATTTGCGTTAAGAAATGTGCTTTATAAACTGTATTGCATATGATTGCATTATAAGAAATGAGGATATATTTTTTTAGCGTAAATATTATACCGGCATCAGTAAAGGGTCATTCCAAACCCAAACGGGTTTAAGGTCAGATCTTGCGAGGGGTGTAGTGTGGCCTTAAATCATTCTTGTTTTCTCATTCTAGGTGGCGACTCTCTTATTCTCCTATTAATCTCCCTACGAGACTATCTGTACTCTCTACGGGCTGCCAGCAGTAAACACCGTTTTACTCCTACATATGGTGACTCCACTAGGGATGGAGAATCCGCCCCGAAAAATGTCTTGTTGTATTTATGGTGAGATTGGGGAGAACCATGTCTGGCTGCGTTCTAAAATCTCAAAGGTTCAGCATGTATGGCTCTCCCTTTTGGGATTTCTGACTTTTCCTCATCTCGGGATGTCTTCTATTTCTTATGTGTTGTCTTTTTGCATGACCTGGTGGTGTCTCAGAAGCAGCGGGATAAGTTCATCTACAAGCATTCTTTTCTGAGTGTTGAGGTCTCTAAGTTGAATAAGCAGTTACAGATGCTGACAATCATCGTCAAGACGATCTTGAACTCATGCTTTCCTAATCTCATGTTCAGTACAGCATCATCAGCATGATGAACAGTGCCAAGTGTCATCGCTTGGGATGGGAAGATCGCGTCAAGGACCCTGTCGACAGATCCTACCGAGGAGGTTATGACGAATACGACGTATGAGCTGGGGTCATGGATCAAAATTATTACCCAGATCACCATATCCAAAGTCAGGGCCTAATGATGGGGGATTTCGCTCCCCCTTTTATTTTTCAGTCCCCCTCTATTTCACTATGAAAAATGGGACATTTTTAGTATTATGGGCTAATTAAGATCCATTGGCTAATAACAATCTGGAAAGAGGATTGTTAGAGAGAAAATGGCAGACAACAAGAAATTAAAACCCTAGCAATAAAAATTACAAACACCAATTCCTTGGAGTTCCATTGAACCTGGTACGAATCCATCATCAACCCAATGATTAGAGGTGTTTTCTAAGCCACAATCCGATAAAAGGTACGACCTGAGAGACTCATTTTATTTCTATGCATTTTTTAGATTTTGTTTCGACACAGTATCTCTGATTGAGTATGATACATATCCGGTCGGACTTGCTCACACTTCCGGCCAATTAATAACAGTATCATGCCACATCATTGATTTAATATTTCACTCATTCATGTTTGCTTTCAGTTTGTCATTGAATAAAAATATGTATGCAATTGTTTACTCCACTATTTAAATTATTATTATGTTCTTCTTTTTACTTGTATGCATGTTCTTGTTTACTTTCTAAACCATGAGGGATATCCGACCGGACTCATCATACATCTGGCCGGATATTGATGAACATGTCCAGAGAAGCCAGACCTAAGAGATATGTTTTCTGACATGTTCAATTCACATAATTGTATTAGTATTTTTTACTATTTTGTCATTACTTATTTCATTCTTGTTCTTGTTACCTCGTTGCTGCCTAGATTTACCTTTTTTGCATGTTTAATTATTTAGCCACATGGTCATTTACTGTTTATTATGCCATTTTATTTATGTAATCATGTTGCAATGATATTTTACCTGCAATTATTGTGATTTTGCGCTTCTGGGTTACGCAATACATCCAGCCAGACTTCCAGTAAGTCTTGCCATACATTTAATTATATTTGGCCCAACATGGCCATGTCTTTCCAAGCCTCTTCGAGGTCAGACCCATTTGAGGCATGCTCTAAACTATTTTAAGCGTTATCTCATTATTATTGTAATTTATTTATACATTCAAACCTTATTTGATTACCTTATTTTGTTATATATTTGCGTCTTGTATGCTATATTGAATTTCCATTACATATGATTGTATTATAAGATATGGGGATACCTCATTTAAGCGTAAATATTATATTGGTATCAGTTAGAGATAATTTTGAACCCTAAAGGGTTTAAGGTCGGACCTTGCGAGGGGTGTAGTATGGCCTTAAATCATTCCCGGTAGTGGTGACTCCCTTATTCTCTGGTTAGTCCCCCATGGGACTATCCGTACTCTCTACGGGCTGCGAGCCCAATAGTGTGGTGGTTGTCGACTTCATAGGCATAGCGGTAAACCCCGCTTCGCTGCGATATAGCCATTTCCCCGTTAGGTCCTAATTCTGCCAAAGAACTTGTAAAATAATGTATTTTATATGTGGAACTTGTAAAATTATATATAATGTATGTGGCCTTCGAGTATGCTCTCTTTTTTGTATTTTGAAAAGTGTATTTTTCCATATAAAATAAGTATTTTCCTTGCGGGTCCATGTAGTTTTGCATTTACTTTGAATAAGTATTCTTGAATTGGGTCTCTGAAGAGGTTGGCACATACACTAATGAGCCATCCTAAGTGCATTCTGTTAGATGAGCAAGATCCTCACATGCATAGGTTCATCCTCAGCAGTATGGTGTTAGAGTACATTGCTGGGGTGGGTCGCTAGCCTCATGAGACTAGTGGACTGAGCCATCCACGTATCGAAGGCCACAACCGACACTATGGGGACAAATACAAAAGAGGCCCCATTGTTTTCAACCCAGAGTCAGCTACAAATATTGGTACCTCCTGGCATGCAAGGTTCTACCCTTATGAGTCCATTGTAACCACTTCATTTCGTCCAAGTGGCTACATGGAATTCGAGAAGTTCTTCCTTTTTTGGTGTCACGCAGAAGGTTCTTAACTCATCAAATCACCTCATTGTCTTACATCATTCTAGGGAGTCCAATTTTTACTCTGAGTTGGATCAAGGCCTTGGGGAGTGGTAAGGGCTGGTGCTTTAGGTGTTATTGGGATTATGCTGCAGAAGCTGGGAATCGTCAGATGAGGCATCATTCCGCTGCTGTTTTCTGATAAGAAAAAGCACGCGACATCTCTAAACAAATCTCCATGGAAATGCTGCGGAGCCGGGTTTCCTTTAAGGAATAAGAGAGTGCACAGCATCAAATTCAGTGGAAATTGAGATGAGTCGTCCCCTTTTTCCTGTATCTAGTGCCCTGATGGGCTTACTGTTGTATTTTGTACCGAGTTGTATTTTGTAAATAAGAGATGTAATGTAACACTTTACTATAATACAATACTTTACTATAACTTAACATTTTAGTTGATGTTGAATCTTGGATCATCGATGTGCTTCGAATTTGTCATTTTATTTTCCACCTTGATGGGTATTTATATTTAGTGTATGACACATTTGTGCTTTGATAGGCATTTACCCCTTGGTCTGGTGTTTTGAACCTAGATGTTCTGATAGGTTTTTCTACCATACATCAGAGTCTTCCTTTCCTTCGTCAGACCGTGGCAGGCATTTCCTTTTCGGGGTTCGACGTTCGAAAAGCATACTCTAATGGGTTTTTCTACTATTCATCCGAGTTTGCTTATTCTTTGCCAAACTCTGATAGGTATTCCCTTTTTAGGGTCTGACGCTTAGAAACTTCATGCTCTGATGAGTCTTTCTACCCTACATCAGAGTTTCACATTTCCTCTTCAGACCTTGACATGCATTTCCTTTTTAGATCTGATGCATTGGGTCTCTCCCTTGAGATGGTTTGGTACAGATGGGTTTTGTACCATGCGTTCAAGGTTTCTTTTTCCCCGTCAGACCCTGATAGGCATTTCCCCTTTGGGGTATGACGTTTAGATACTTCAAATTCTGATGGGTTTTGTACCATACATCAGAGTCTTCCCGTCAGACCCTGTCAAGTATTCCCTCTTTAGGGTCTGATGCTCTGAATCTTAAAGCACTGATGAGTTTTTCTACCATACATTATAGTCTTCTTTTCCCTCGTCAGACCTTGTCAGATATTTCCTTTTTGGGCTCTAACGTTCGGATGTTGCGATGGGTTTTTCTACTATACATCAGAGTCTTTATTTCATTCGTTAGACCTTGACAGACTTCCTCTTCGGGATATTATGCTTAGATTATTTGTGTTCTGATGAGTTTTTCTACCGTACATCATAGTCTTATTTTTCCTTGCCAGACCTTGTCAATCATTTCCTTTTAGGGTCTGATGCTTAGAACCTTCAGCTTTGATGGGTTTTTCTACCATACATCATATTCTTCTTTTTTCCTCGCCAGACCCTGATTGGCATTTCCCCTTTAGGGTCTGACGTTTTGGATCTCCCTATTTAGGGTGGCTAAGTACTGACGGGTTTTCCTACCATGCCTCAGGCCATTTTTGTTTGTGGTAAAGCATTCGCCATAATTAATGTTGGTCGATTAAATAGTAAGAATTTTTATTTAAATTGAAGAATAACGGCATTCATACATATAATATTTCTTAAGCATCTGCGCATTCCATGTCCTAGGCACTGCCTTTCTATTTCTAGCATTCAGAGTCAGATTTCTTTATCTATATTGGGTGATTCTCTTGTTTTGGTGCTTCTGGTAATTGACTTCATAAGGCACAGCTCCGATTTCCAACTGGCTCTTCCCTTTTAAATATTCCAATAACATGCCATTCTTTATAGTTATTTTTAACTATCGGTACATGTTCTTACACCTGGAAGTGGTGTGTCCTACGTCCCTGTGAAACTCACAATATAACTCATTGTCTTGGTGTTCTTATGGCACTCTTATCGGCTAGGGCTCTCTCAGCAAGCCCTGGTCTTTCACTTTGTGGAAGATCTGTTCATCTGGTAGGGTGAACTCATACAATATTCTGTCATCCTCCCACCTGGGCCATTTGGGTTCTGACTCATAATTTTCCTTCTCCTCAGTAATTCCTGAGGTACAGGCTTCTTTCCTGTCTCTCTGCAGCCTTCTCTTCCTCGAGTCCTAACTTTGGTCACTCTAGTCCAACTGCTGCGGTCTTGGTATGCCATTATGATCGTAGTGGCTTGGGACATCTTGGTCATGTTTTCCATTACCTTCAGCAAGCCCTCGACTCTGGCCCGTACTTTTGACATGTCTTATGAAGGTGTCTTCAGGAACTCTTAATGAATATATGACATGCTGACTAATCCTCTTTTAAAGAAAGTTGCTGCTCATTTAAAGTCTAGGTTGTTGACGATGTCATCTTGTCAACAAATCTATGTAAGTACTGCCTAGGGGGCTCATCGTACCTCTGCTTCAGTTGTAGGTATATCATAGTAACTTTGGTGGGACGGTTGCCATAGTACTACTCGATGAACCTTCACCCCAAGTCTTCGAAACTCCTTATGGGCCTTTCTGGAAATTACAGGAACCAAGAAAAGGCATTGCTAGCAAGAATGGTGACAAACATCTTTTACATTAGAGCCTCGTTGGTGGTTTCTGGTGAGAGCTTCTGTTTTGTATTTGTTGAAGTTGGGTGGGGTGAAGTCTTGGGGCTTCAGCTCATCTTCCATCCATTCCTGGAATGTGGAGGTGGACATCCCTTTGATCACTAGATAATCCAAATCCATTGGAGTCTACACCCGAATGGCCCCGATCCTTTTCGCTATTGCCACCACTAGTTTCTCATCGACAAACTCTTTCTTACAGCAAATGTTCTTTTCATTACGAATCACATCCAAGTATTTTTCTCTCTCCTTATGCTCTATCTCTCTACACGTCCGGCCTTGATTTCTGGAATCCTCTGCATCAGAACCTGCATCATCAATCTGGATGGGGCTCTTTCCCTGAGGTATTTCATCATGCTTTTTCTTTGATCGCCCCTCCTCGCGGGGTCCTCGACAGTGGCTCATTCCTTCCTTTTTCCTTTGTCCTTATTGAGGCCAGCTCTCTATATCTGGGCTTTGAGTGTCTGGTTCTCTTGTTGCATGACTTGCATATATTCCTGAAACTGCCTTTTCATGGCATACATTTGGTCTTCCATCTGTTTCACCATCATGTTCCTAATTACCGAGATATTCATCGAGGGTATTGGATGGTTGGATACTTCTTCCTCCTAATGAGAAATGGATGCAGAGATTCTAGACTCTCTGTTCCTTTGGGCCATTCTTACTTGTTTGGTTGAGTGAATTTTCTTGGATTTAATTTTGCAGGAAACTGTAAACATGGTTTTTCATCTCAGTTTTCCCACAGACAGTGCCAATTATTTGTGTAGTGGAACTCTATAAATAAAAGAATTAAAAGAAGAATATAGAAATTAGTAAAGAATGCTATGTTATTACTCGAATATCAAAATATCGACCTCTTGTTTCAGAGTTTTTTGCATTATTTATACTGTCTTATTACAAGGAAAATAAACTGAGAGCAGCTACATTTCATTCACGTTTCACACTAACTCGCCCACTCCCTAGAATCTCGAAACTTCCACATTCTAGATGATTATCCAGCTTAAAGAAACAGAGAGTAATTATTTGGATGTATGATTCCAAAAGCACCCCACGAATGCGTAGGAATCGACAGAATTCGAGTCGAAGCGCCCGGGCTTATGGCTATTACAGTTTATCATTTGTTCTTTCTCCGTTTTGCGTGAAACCAAGCTCCAATCGATAAAACTGCCACCACAGCCTCATAGTACATTCTTTGAGCTTTGATTTTGTAGGTGTTTTGCACCGTGAATCGAAGCGATGAGCCGAGATCGAAATGGGTATGGCCAATGTTTTCCTTCTCTCTCCCGCCGGCCACCAATGGATGTACTATGGCCAGAAACTCTTGTGTGGACCATCGCGCCTGCCAACGGTGGCCGGATGGCTGACCGTTGGCCACTCTCTCTCACGCACGAAATGGGGGTGTCGAGTGTGGGGTTTGACAATTTTTTGCCATTTTACCATTTCTATAATCTTATTGGTATTTATAGTAAATTTTTTGGAAATTGTATTATTGCCCCTGTGAAATTGTGTTCAGGTCTTTAACATTACACTCCTTTAGAAATTCATATTTTTGAGGTTTTTCTAATACGAATTTTAAAAATTGTTCAATACGAAAATTATTCGTCCCGAAAAAAACTAGTCCAATAATTTATAAATTAGCTAAATCGGAGTTCATTTTCTATTTTAATAGCTGAATCAATAAAAATCCACCATATAAAAATATTCAAAAGTACGCATAGCCGATCCTTTTGAATTATGTGATTCCCAAAACTACAAAACGCCACTTCAAGGTATTCTGATATATTTTTCAGTACTCAAACTCTTATCCTCCATTGTCGTTCCATTATGAGACATTCACTTCGATCTGATAACCTTCCAAAAATATTCTGAAAATTTCGGGATATTACATTTAATATATCTCTTTCATTCCAAGTAAAAAAAAAATTAAAAAAAAAAGCTAAGTGTTTATATATTTATAAATAAATATAAAAAATTCTAACTAAATATCAATATGATAACTTAATTGATGATCGTAATTATGAAATTAATGCGAAAATAATCACATTTAACCAATAATAACTTGCAATTTGTAATGTTAAACTTGTAATTTTTAATGATATAATAATTATAAGAACTTACATGTTATTGTATTATTCATTGAGACATTATCATTGTTGCTAAGTATTAAATATATGCAATACACTAAACATATTCATTATCAATTTGAATATTCTAAGCACTAGGTAAATGTAATGATATTAACTCTATATCAGTATTCATAGTTTAATTGATAGTATATAGTTATTATTGATGGCTGATTTTCGTTTCAGGGGTAATTAGGGAAAACCACTCCTCGAAAAATCCTCCTTCTATTGTGAATTTGTTTGGTTTGGGGACCAAATGCAAACTTAGCAAAAGATGAGAAAACACATAGATAAAACAGAGGGTTTAACGTGGTTCGGTAGAATGGATCCAACATACATCTATGGGCACAAGAGAAGATAAAATTTTTATTTTGTGGTCGGGTTTGACCGACCTGCACTAACTCTCGCTTACACTTAAGCTCTTTTGCTCTCTCTTGTATAAGTTTTTGAGTGAATAAATTTAGCCAACCCTTTACAATGAGATCTCAACTTCTTTATATACTAGGACAAATTCTACTGTTATATCAATCTCGTGATGTCAACCACATGAACCTGACACTGCCGCGCAGGCTCTCTTCCCCTACTGTTATGCAAAAAGTATCGTTGTTATCTGACATCTCATTAAACCATGTCATTTTACCCTCTGCCACACATTTCAGCCCATATGTCAGCCAGTATTCCAACTGCTCATATGCGATAGCGTATGCCAGAGGACAAGCTGGTGTCCCACTTCTGTCACATCGCCTCTTTTGGGGGACACAAGATCCCATGAAGGTCTTACTTTATCTGGATGTGAACATAAAGATATTAACCCGACCAGACCAATCAGGTCATGAAACTGTAATAACCGACATTCTGTATTGTTGAGCTACAAGGTCGGGTCGGTTTTGAGGCCTTCACTTCAGTCATCTGAACAACTCTCTACCTCGGGTCGGGTATCAGGTGTAAATCAATTATAATCTCTTCACTGGGCACGACACCTCTACCTCATGGACTTGGGCCCCCGATTCTGAGAAATGGAAATCCTCTACATACCCTCACTCGAGATTCTGACTTCTAGGAAGGTGAAAACCACCATCAATATATGTCACATAGTTCTCGATATCAACGAGTAAGCGAGTTGGTGTCGGGAACTATAAAAAAGATAGTGGTATATGAAGCCGTAGACTAATCTGGTGTCCTCAGGCTGAAACTTTCATGGACACCCCATACCGTTCCAACTGATAAGGGGTATCACAACTACAAACCTCAGTGTTTTTTTGACCAAATAGGTTGATCTGGACTAGCTCTTGTCAGTCAATACTTTTGTCTTTGCTTGGAGAAGCCCAGCTTATGCCTCTTTGGGTAGATGCATGCTCTCGCCATGCTTCAAACTCGGAAGGAAATGATATGCAGAGTCTTGCAAAATAGAACAAAACCACAAGGGAACATTCACCTCCTCGGGCTATTAGGAAAATAACACGGACCTCGGCATGACGTATCCCAACCCCAAGCCAAATGCAATAACTTGGCCACAAATGAATGCTCCTTTCTTGTGCCACTAAACACTTGGTCATGAGGGAGAAACTCTGACCTCATGCCGATAAAGATAATTAAGGCGCCGGTGGGACGTAGCCTAACCCCAAGCCGATCTGACAAAGATAGACCTTGGAGGAAAGATCGATCTCAAGCCATCTATGTCGCTTGGTCGCAAGGGAATGAATCCTCATTGCACCAATAAACATAAAAAAGACATCGGTGGAATGAATGCAGCCTTGAGGTAGTAAACTTGAAGTGGCATGGGCGGAACGAATCCAGCCCTGAGCCATAAACTGAAAGTGGCATCGGCGTAACGAATGCAGCCCCGAGACTGTAAACTTAAAGTGGCCTCGGCGGAACGAAGCAGCCTCGAGCCATATTAAGTGAAAGTGGCATCGGCGGAACGAATGCAGCCCCGAGACAGTAGACTTAAAGTGGCCTCGGTGGAACGAATGCAGCCCCGAGCCAATAGATATAGTGGCCTCAGCGAAATGAATGCAGCCCCGAGACATTAGACTTAAAGTGTCATCGGCAGAACGAATGCAGCCCCGAGCCAATAGACTTAAAGTGGCCTCGGCGGAACGAATGCGGCCTCGAGCAGGTAAACTTAAAATGGCCTCGGCGAACGAATGCAGCCCCGAGCCATAAACTGAAAATGGCCTCGACGAAACGAATGCAGCCCCGAGCATAAACTGAAAGTGGCCTCGACGGAACGAATGCAGCCCCGAGCCAGTAAACTTAAAGTAGCCTCGATGAAATGAATGCAGCCGCGAGCCATATTAAGTAAAAGTGGCCTCGACGAAACGAATGCAACCCCGAGACAGAAGAATTAAAGTGGCATCGGTGGAACGAATGCAGCCCCGAGTCATAGAATCTGAAAGTGGTCTCAGCGGAACAAATGCAGCTCTGTGATAGTAAACTTAAAGTGGCCTCGGCGAAACGAATGCAGCCCCGAGATAGTAGACTTAAAGTGGCCTCGACGTAACAAATGCAGCTCCGAGCCAGCAGACTTAAAGTGTCTTCGGCGGAACAAATGCAGCCCCGAGTCAATAAACTAAAAATGGCCTCGGCGGAGCGAAAGCAGCCCCGAGACATTAAATATACATAATAAATAAGTATGGACAAATAAGTTTTTATCGGAGAAAGGATAAAGTTTTACTCATTTTCTTTAGATCTATTGCCCACTTTACAACTTTTTGTGGGTCATTTTAAGAGAGGCTCTATTGAAAATATCATCTCAACACCTCAGCATTCCAAGTACCCAACTTGGCGACAGTTGCTATCAACGCTGGTCGGCCATCATAGCCACTTGGTCTATGTACTCAGATAGTCATTTTTTACCAAGTCTTCACCTGCCCCTGCATATCTCTACATTCATTCGTGGCATGTCCCTTTACATTATGGTGCAAACAATAGGCCATGTTATTTCCCTTCTCAATCGAGAACCTCATCGTGTCGGGCTTTGTCAATAGACTTTTATCGTGGATTTCCCAAACTATCTGGGCCAACGATCTGTTCAGTGGGGTGTACATTAACCCCCCGACGACATGGTTGACCTGGACATGCGGCCTCTTCTCTTGAACTTGATTATTCTGAGGCATTGGCTTGATCTCTTTTGCCCCGGGACTGGTCTCCTCACATCTCTGCCCAAATCTTGCTGACTATCTGGCCCAAGTACTTTGGTCCTCTGAGTTCCCCCTCCACAGACAATCTTCTCAGCTTCCTCTATTAGCACAAACTTCATTGTTTGCTATAAAGCCGCGACATAGTCTGGTATCTCCTGGATCTTCAGGTGTGACCATAATTTCTCGACCCTGAGAGCTCCCTTAAAACTTTCCAAGACCTCTGGGGACTCATATGCCCCGACCTCTAACACCAAGCTATAATATCGGTAAATAAAACTTTTGAAGGGCTCATCATCCCTCTGCTTCATCTTCCTTAACGACTCTATCGTCGTCCTAGGAACACATGCTCATTTAAAGTGTCATACAAAGGATTTTCTCAATCGCTTGAAGCTACTGATACTTCTCGGGGTCAAGTTCCTGAACCAAAAACTGGCTTACCCGCCCAGAAACCTTGCAGATGGCCTCTCCGATCATTCCCTGAATTTCCATTAACAAAACGAACTTCTCAATATGAGACTTGGGGTCCGAGATGCCTTTGTAAACATCCATGGAGAGCATATTGAATCTCCTTGGAAATCCCATCGCCAAAATTTCCTCCGTGAAAAAAGACTTTGTCACCATGTATTGGTCACCCATTGATCCATCTTTCATACTTTCTTCCCACTTCCGCATCTCCTTCCGAAACCAACTCCTCATCAGGTCCTCTGAGTTGACTTACTCCCGATTGTGGGCTTCCCCGCGTCTCCCACTTTGTGCACGATACCTTCTATAACTGGGGACTTCATATCCTTCTCCTGAAGACTATTTCAGGTCGTTCTCTACAAAACATGGACTATTACCAGAAGATTCTAAAGTCTGTCTGCCTTCCTCTTTTTCCCACAACTCCCTTACCGGTATGGCTCCGGCGACGACTACAGATCTCACTCTATGGGCACTTCTCTTCCCATTCTCGTCATCTCCATCTACTTCGGCGACCCTCGTTCCCCTTGTTATCTCTTTTTTTCTTTGGCTGGGGCCAGCTCCCCTTCTTTCACCGGTTTTCTCTTCCAACTTCTCCAACATGGTCTTCATGAATACCTAAGTTGATTCCCTCTCCTTCTGAGCTTCTTCCCTCTCTTTTCGCATAGTTTCCTTCATTTTCTCCATCCACTCCGTCCTCGAAGACTCTAAAGATCTATGGTTCTCGTCTTCTGCCATTGTTTTAGTATGTTTGCTGCCTTTAGTACTGTTCCCCACAGACGGCGCCAACTATTGATGACTGATTTTCGTTCCAGGGGTAATTCAGGAAAACCACTCCTCAAATAATTCTCCCACAACTGTGAATTTTTTTTGTTTGGGGACCAAATGCAAACTTAACAAAAGATGAGAAAACACACAGACAAAACAAAAGGTTTAACGTGGTTCGGCGGAATGGATCCAACCTACATCTACGGGAATAAGAGAAAAGAAAGTTTTTATTTCATGGTCGGGTTTGATCGACATGCACTAACTCTCGCTTACACTTAAGCTCTTTTGCTCTCTCTTGTACAAGTTTTTGCAGGAATAAATTTAGCCAACCCTTTACAATGAGATCTCAACTCCTTTATATATTATGTCAAATTCTATTATTAAATCATTCTCGTGACGTCAGCCACGTGAACCTGACATCACCGCGCAGACTCTCTTCCCCAACTACTATGCAAAAAGTAGTTATGCCACCTGACATCTCATTAAAGCATGCTATGGCAAATTCTATTATTACATCAATCTCGTGATTTCAGCCATGCGAATCTGACACCGTCGCGCAGGCTCTCTTCCCCAACTACTCTGCAAAAAGTAGTTATGACATCTGACATCTCATTAAACCATGCCACTTTTCCCTCTGCCACATGTTTCAGCCCATATGACAGCTTGTATTCCAACTGCTCCTATGTGATAGCGTACACTAGAGGACAAGCTGGTGTCCCGCTTCTGTCTCATCGCCTCATTTGGGGGACACGAGTTCCCATTAAGGTCTTACTTCATCTGGATGTGAATATAAATATATTAACCAGACCCGCCCAACCAGGTCGGGAAACTGTAATAACTCTCCACCTCAGGTCAGATATCATGTGCAAACCAATTTTGATCTCTTAACTGGGCACGACACATCTGCCTCATGGACCTGGACCCCCGAGTCCGGGAAGTGAAAATCCCCTATATACCCTCACTCGAGATTCTGACTTCTAGGGAGGTGAAAACCTCCATCAACAGTTAATAGTATTTATGAAGTTTTTTCAAATTTAATACATTTAACCATTAATTTGCAAATGGACATGCTAACCTAAAACCTTTATCATCAAACTTGAAACCAAAACTAATATACTTGAAATCGCCTCATTTAACCATTAATCTGATGCCGTCGTCGTAACCATTAAATTTGAAATATTGGGCAATAATTTGAAATTCTTTTGATGCTTGAAAATTAATATAAAATTGAAATCATTAAACCTGAAATCGATACTATCAAACTTGAAACCAATACTAATATATATGAATTCAATGTTTACTTGAAAATTTTAACCATCAACTTGAAATTAGTTTATTAATTTTGAAAATTACTATTAGACTTAAAATTAATTTTTATATTCTATTTATAATTATTTATTTATTTTTAAATATATTTTATTTTTTAATAAAATTATTAAAATTGTTATTTATTTAGAGGGGCACAATGATTGTAAATATATATATATATATATATATATATATATCAACCGGCCCCCTATTTTCACATTTTTTTAATTATTTGGCTGAGCGAAACATTTGTTATAAGTTTTGTTGACGGTGGATTTTGGTCTCAGGGTAATATTGGAATATCACTCCCGAGGAAATCCTCCTCCAACTGTGAATTTGTTTGGTTATGGGGGACCAAAGACAAATTTAGCGAAAAACAAGAAAATACGCCAATCAGACAAGGTGGTTTAACGTGGTTCGGTGGATTTTGGGATCCGACCTACGTCCACGGGCAAGAACAGGGTGGTGCTTTTTATTACTCAAATACACTCCTCGAGTCTCTTCCTTGCTTTTACAAATCAGAGCTCTATGATTCTAATCTCTCACTCTTGTGGTGATTTTCAGATGGTCTTTTACACATGCTCTACCCTTCTATTTATAATAATACAGAAATCAGATTCCTATTTGTATAAGAAATCCTATTTGTCTTCTCTTCTTGTAGGGTTTCTTGATCCGGTATTGCCTTCTCCTTCAGTATTCCCTTTTGGATTCTGACTCTTCCCCTTGCGAAAGTAGGATATCTTCCTTATCTTATCCATAAGAATGGGGTGCTGTTGTCTTGAACACGGTCCGTCGTCTGGTCGGTCTTTAATGAGGTCGGCCATGACAATCTTTTATGCTGAGAGTGCTCTTGCCGACATCTCTAGTGCTCGGTCATCTGAACCAAAGTGGTCGGTCTTTACATGAACTGGTCGGGTCGGCTAGATGATCTCAGCCAGACAGAGAATTTACCCTTTTGTCCTTGCCGTGCTGCCTTAAATGTTGTAGCGCCTGAAAACACCATCAACATCTGTCCCCTAGTTCTCGATTCCAACGAGTATGTGAGTTGGTGCCGGGAACTATATGAAGAGGGTGTGCTGATTGTCTTCGCTGGTAGTCGTCCCAGGATGCAAAAAAAGGATTTTCTTGCTGTTCCAATCATCTTTCCTTGAGACGCACAACCGTCGTGTCTTCTTAAATGCCTGTCAAATCAACTTTAGGGTTTCTTCTAATGTTCGACACTTGTCAAGCATCTGCCGGGTTCCCGCCAAAAGAGGGGGCGAATCGACCGTGCAGAGGCGTTTTCTCAGTGGGCTGATCTCAGCCGTCTGTTTGAACTTGGGAGGCCCCTTTTGTAGCTGACACTTGGCGTTCATCCGGGCTCTTCCTTTAGATCCAATGGTCACGAGCGCCTTTGCTATGACTATAAGAGGACGAGGCCTTCACTGTTCATTCTTTTTCGGTAATTTCTTCTTCTCTTCTGGAAACATTCCTGTTGACTCGCTTCTCTTAGCGTCTCGGATTTCAACTGTGGTCTTTTTCTTCTTCCGTGCTGCGATCATAAGGAACGGGCATCATCGCGCCGCATAACCTTCTGCTTTTGAGAAGAACAAGTAAGTCTTCTGAGCGACCTCTCCTCTTTTTCTTTATGCAGTGTTTTTGTTTGTTTATTTTGCTTAGGGAGAGACTTGTGGTTTTTTTGCTGGGTCTTGCTTTAGGGCACTTTTTAGAGACTCTCTATTTAGTTTAGCATGGACACCGTGGGTAGCTCCTCATAGACTGATTCTCCTCCCTTCGCTGTTTTTCTGGGTGTCAGGGATGTCTGACAATAGTTCTCCCTCCGAAAGACCTGCCAAGATTTCAACTCCCCCTGCTGAAGAGCTCTCCTCGGGCTCAGGGGCACCTAGTGTAGAAGACCTTGACACTACCCCTACTGCTTCTGAGATTGAAAATGATTCCTACCACCAGAGAGTTCCTCAGAAGGACCCAGAACCTGGTGAACTTGGGTCGTCAGCTCTGGATATGAACCGTCCCTCCAAGATAACCGAGGATGATCTCGCCCTTCTTCGTCAGCGGTATAATATTCCGATAGACATCGCCCTTGAAGTTCCAGGCCCGATGGATCGTGCTAGTCAGCCCGATTAGGGCTCGGTGGCGCTTTTTCCTATCTTTTTTGAATGTGGGCTGCGACTACCGATGCAACGCTATTTCGCTTGGATGCTGGCCGAGATGGAGCTCGCCCCTTGTCAATTGAGCTTAAATAGCTGGAGGATTCTGGCCGGCATATTTGTGGTCTGGCACCGGGCAGGTTTAGGCGTACCTTGCTTGGAAGAGGTGAAGAGGTTATACCGTTTGAAGTCTAACCCAAAGACTCATTATGGTTGGTATTACCTCTCAGCTTACGATAGCTCGTCCAACCTTGTCCAGAAGCTCCCCGACTCCAACAAGAACTTTAAAGACCTTTGGTTCTGGGCTACTGGGGACTGGGGTCGGGTCCTGAGATCGTTTGAGGAGGACGTCTCGGTTCCGGACATTTTCAGAGCTGGAGGTTAGGAGTTTGACACCCCTTTTCTCTTTCTTTATTCTCGTTCTTAGTTTTTTAGGTTTCTGACTTCTCTGGTTTCTCCAGCTTGTTGGCGAGATGCTCCAAAGGTTTCTCGTCAGGTTCGGAGGCGGGTACATTGGGCTCGGGGATATGCTGCCCCCTGGAGGAACTTGGTCAATGATGCGGCCTTTGTTGAGTCAGGCCTCATTCAGACCGTCCCTCCGGAAGTCTCTGGTCGGTTAGGTAGGTGTCTGATGGCTGTTTTAATGATCTTCCCTGTTCGTTTCATCATGTTTGATATTTTTGCTATATGCTCGGTCCCTGATTTCCTTCTTCTTTTTTGTAGGCATGTCGAAGAGGCCCAAGTTTCTTGAGAAGTTGGTCGGTACCTTGAAGAAAGCCGGTCGTGCTGATGTTGGAACTTCCCGGGCACAGCCTGACACTGCCGGGGCTGAGCGGGCGTCTCAAGGAGATGTCCAGTCTGCTGCTCGGAGTCTCTCTTCTCCTGGTGCACCATCATCGGGGTCCGCTCGTCTTACCAGTCCGCCAAAGCCTCTTAGGAAGAGGAGGCGCCAATTTGGGGCCGAGGAGACCGAGCTGGTCCAAGAGGAGGAGGAAGAGGAAGCTGCTCCGGTTAAGAGGAAGGACGTCCGTAGGGGGAGGAAATCCTCTGAAGGCTCCTCCAAAAAACGGAAGGGCCCTGTGGTCCTCGGGGTGGACGACTTGGGGGAAAACATCCGGGAGGCCACTTCCCATTTAGTGCCGGCCTTCAATGAATTGGCCGAGGTGATTCCTCCTGAGGAGGTCTCGAGGTATGAGGATGTATCTCCTGAAGGTGTTGTGACTGAGATGAGTTCTCAGATGGCGAAGGTATTTTCACTTCCCTTCTCGGTTTTTGGGTCTTGGTTCTTTTTACTTTATGTATTGACTTCTTTCTCCTTTTTTGTGTGCAGGCCAACTATCTCATGGCCAAAAATAAAGGTCTTCTTCTGACTTTGTTGTCCGAGGGTGGTCAGGCCCAGAGGCTTCCAAATCGTCTCTCCGAAGTGGAGGCAAAGCTGGCTGACCGGGAGGGGACGATAGAGAACCTTCAGTTGGCTGTCGTTGAGAACTTCAAAACGAATAAGGCTCTTAAGGCTGCTGCCTCCTTGGAACGAAAACTTGCTGATACTGCCCGGGAGGATTTGAAGGCCGCCCAATCTGAGATTGGTGTTTTGAAAGGGAAGGTGGCAAGTGCTGAGGCCAAGTTGAAGAACAAAGACGAGGAGGTTGCACGGTCCCGAGATAGTCTTGAGAGGAAGAAGACCGAGCTCGAGGATAGAGAGGTTGATCTCGAGGAGAGAGAGATCGAGCTTGAGAAGAGGGAGAGTGAGCTTGAGGCCGAGAAGGAGGCTATCCGCCTGGAGGGGGTTGGTGACTGTGCTGAGCTGATCCCGATGGTGCTGCCAAGTCTGAACATGGACCCCATCCGTGCGGCCATCAGTTATTGCAAGGGGGCTATCTCCGAGGAGGAGTTCCAGAAATGGCTCCCTCCACCTGCCGAGGAGGTTATGAATCCTGATCCAATTTCGGTTGTCCCGGCTTCTGGAGTTTCCCAAGAAGGACGATCTGATACTCCAGCCTCCGGCGAGGACTGCCTTGAGATCCCTCCTCCCGTCCCTGAAGTAGAGGTCTGCCGTGCAGCCGAGGATGAAGCAGATGTTCCTCCTCCCGAGATCGAGCCACTCCTTCCGTTGTCTGAGCCAGTTGAGGAAGAAGCTCCTGCCCCTGTGCGGGCTGAATGAGAAAGGGTAACCCGACCGGGGCCCTGTGTACACTTGATTTATTTGTATTAAAACTTTAATGTTGTACTTTGACATACATTTATATATATATATCAATGCTTGTCTCTTATCTATTTTTTTTTTGTTTCCTGTTGTCTGAATACCCTGAGACGTTTTTTACGCAGCCCAACCCCGAGCTGAGTGGAAGATTTGGACCTGGGGGAATGTTTCCTCCCCAGTCCAAAGAAACCGACTCGGTGGGACGTAACCCGACCCCGAGCTTTGTGGGAGACTTGGACCTGGGGGAATGTTACCTCCCCAGTCCAAAAAGAAACCGACTCGGTGGGACGTAACCCGACCCCGAGCTGTGTGAGAGACTTGGACCTGGGGGAATGTTACCTCCCCAGTCCGAAGAAACCGACTCGGCGGGACGTAACCCGACCCTGAGTTGAAATGAACCAATTGACCTCGGCGGAACGAATCCAGCCCCGAGCCAGGTAATCCAAGTGGCCTCGGCGGAACGAATCCAGCCTCGAGCCGAATAACTTTTGGGACTTGTATAGAAGGGAAGTGAATCAACCTTTTGAAGTCCTGCCTGATCCGGCATGGGCGTCCCTTCTGCCAGACCGGCGAAAATAAATAAAAATAAGTATCTGGAAATAAAATCAAAAAACCGGGGGTGACTTAGCACCTATCCCTTGAAAATGTTTTTTCAAAAAAAGAATAACAACGTGGGTGCCTCAAAACAGCGTCTTGCCTGAGGTCTCCAAAATACAATTCTGAATCTTTCAATTCAGCGTCCCGGCGAACCAGGATTCGGATCAAATAGAGCGTTTGATTGGTAAGGGCACATCCTCTACACGTCGGTTCACTGGGGAGCCTGTGTATCATATGAGGGCTCCTCCTTACCACGCTGGAGTAGGCACACGCTACAGGGGCACCACTCGTCCCCGTGCTGCATCTCTCGCGGATCCGAGGTGATGAATGGATCAAAGAGTGTCCGGATACTAAGGGCACATTCCTCCTTAGGCCCGGCATCACTGGAGCTAGCAATCGTCACGGGGGCATCACTATCCCCGTGCTATGCTTTCCCACGGATCCATTACATCGGGTAAGTGAGGATCAGAGAGTGTTCGGTAACACTGGAGCGAGCAATCGCCACAGGGGTATCATCCCTCCCCGTGATATGCTTCTTACGGATCCTATGCATCGAGTATGTCCCTGGGGACCCCGAGCTGAATGAATGAAACACTTGGCTCTGGGGGAATGTTACCTCCCCAGTCCAAAGGGGCATGCCTCGGTGGGACATAGCCCGACCTCGAGCTGAAAAAGGCACTTGGACCTGGGGGAATGTTACGTCCCCAGTCCGAAGGGCTGACTCGGTGGGATATACCCGATCCCGAGTAGAAAAAGGCACTTGGACCTGGGGGAATGTTACGTCCCCAGTCGAAGGGTTGACTCGGTGGGATATACCCGACCCCGAGTAGAAAAAGGCACTTGGACCTGGGGGAATGTTACGTCCCCAGTCCGAAGGGCTGACTTTGTGGGACGTGCCCGACCCCGAGCTGAACGAGGCACTTGGACCTGGGGGAATGTTACGTCCCCAGTCCGAAGGGCTGACTCGGTGGGATATACCCGACCCTGAGTAGAAAAAGGCACTTGGACCTGGGGGAATGTTACGTCCCCAGTCCGAAGGGCTGACTCGGTGGGATATACCCGACCCCGAGTAGAAAAAGGCACTTGGACCTGGGGGAATGTTACGTCCCCAGTCCGAAAGGCTGACTTGGTGGGACGTGCCTGACCCCGAGCTGAACGACCCCGGCGGAATAAGATCCAGTCTCGAGCTGATGGTTCAAGGGGCCTTGGCGCCCGACTGTCTTTATGTAGTGGGCGTTGATTATGTCCCCTGCTTTTGAATATGTCTTCAATTTTGTTTTTGTTTTTTTTTTTTTTAGAAAACGGATAAAAAATGTTTTATTCATATTTGGGGACATACTGTCCTCCTTACAGTTCTTCTGCGTAATACTTTGAGAAAAAACTTTATATTTGGTTCATTGGTGGGCATTGTTTGATACACACCGCCCATTTTGTAATCTCGGGGCCTGTTCCGTAAAGTTCTCTCTCCTCGGTTTCCTCAGCTGCTGTGAGTCGAGCACTTTTGTTCGGCCAAACGCCTGGGCCTCTGTCTTCTTCTTCTTTTCCCTGGTTCCTTTGTCGTTTTCGACTGTCTTCTGCGATGCATAGAGTTTCTCGTGAGAGAGTTGCGAAGCAGCTGCGAGCTGTTTTCTGGCTTCCGCCCACAATTCCAATCCCTTCTCGGGTGGGGAATTTCAGTTTTAGGTGGTAGCAGGACATCGCAGCTTTCGTTTTCATCATGAAGGGTCGTCCGACGATGGCCCGGTAACTGCTCATGCAGTCTACCACAGTGAAGTCTGTCATGATCGTCCGGGTCCGGGGATGTGTCCCGACAGTTATTGCCAACTGTATTCTTCCTAGTGGGATAACGGCTGCTCCTCCGAAACCGTATAAGGGGGGGTGCTGTCGTTGGTAAGGGTTGCATATTCTACCCCTAGGTTGTCCAGCGCTTCTCTGGAAATTATACCACTGCGCTCCCGGGGTCCACTAGGATTCTGTCTACTTCTGACCCGCTGATGACTGCCCTAATTATCAATGCATCGTCATGAGGGAAACTTACTCCTCGGGTATCCTCCTCGGTGAACATTATTGGTACTGACCGGCCTCTTGGTAGCCCTTTGCCCTGTTCTGTTTCTAAGATATCCGGTCCTCGGGTTCTGCTGTAATCTTTCCTTGACCGGTTAGAGTTTCCGGCCAGCGTTCTTCCTCCTGTGATGATATTGATTTGACGACCGCGTGCTCTTTGTCTGGCGGTCATGACCTCGTGGTCAATGTATTGTTTAGGTACCCGTTCCGTGCTAGATCTTCCATTTATTCTCGCAGATCTTTGCATCCGTCTGTTGGATGTCCTTTGGAGTTGTGGTGCACACAATAAGCTTTTAGGTTCCTTTTGTCCGGAGGGAATCTCCTTTGGTCGGGTTCCACCAAGAGGCCTTTCCCCTGGATCTCCATGACGATTTGTCCCAATGGTTTCTTCAGGGGAATGTATGCATCTTCCCTTACTACATGGTTCACTTGGGTCGGTGCCCTCCTCTCTTGATTGTCCGGTGCAGTGGTTTGAATTCTTTGTGCTTTGGAGGTGGTCTTCTGGATTCTCTTTCTGTTCGGCGGGGGGCATCCTCCCTTGCGGTTCTTTCTTTGATGGTGTTCCCTTTCCGGGATGCTTTCTCTTCGTTCTCCAACAAAACGAATTTTCGGGCCACCTCCAGAGCGGTGGCGTAGTCCGGGGTGTCTTGGATCCTTAGATGGGTCCATAGCCTTCCGACCCTCAAGGCTTCTTTCAAACTTTCCAGGGCCTCGGGGGATTCATACCCTCCGACCTCGAGTACCATATTATGGTATCTTTCAATAAATATCTTCAGAGGTTCATCGTCTCCTTGCTTCATGAGCCTGAGTTCTCCAATCGTTTTCTTAGGAACACAAGCCCCTTTGAAGTGTCGTATGAATGACTTCTTTAGTTGTGTGAAGCTGTTGATGCTTCTCGGAGCTAGGCTTCTGTACCATAGGATGGCCGGTCCGGCCAGAGTTAAGGGGAAAACTTTGCATGTGGTGTCGCCCGTTACTCCCTGTACTTCCATCAGGAGGACAAAGTTTTCGATGTGGGATTTTGGGTCGGAGTGGCCTTTGTATGGTGCCATGGTCGCATGTTGAATCGCTTCGGGAACTGTGCTGACTTTATCTTTTCCGTAAGGGGAGACCCCTCTTCCTCGCCTCGGGTGTCTCCGCGCCGATCTTGAGGCCTTCTTCCCATCTGGTCATCTCCTTTCTTAGCCAAGACTTTATTTCACGGGTTGTACCCCTGTGTCGCCTTCTGTTCTTCTGTTCTTCTGTCGCTGTCGCCCGGGCGTGGCGTTCTTTAAACCCAGAGGTCTCCTGTACGTCTTCGTTATACTTTCTATCCTCTCTTTTGGAGTTGTAAAAACTGTCGGAGGAGGGGTCGGGTGATGTTTGTTCCCCTTCTTCTTCTTCCCATGTGTCTTCTTATCTTCCTACCACCGCAGATCTTATCCCATAGGGGCCTCTCTTTCTGGGTCCCTCGTCTTCGCTTACACCTACTACTCTTTTCCCTCTTTCCCTCCTCTGTCCGGTCTCGGTTTCAGTTTTCTCGTTGTTTGCTCCTTCCATTCTTTCTAGTCGATCCATCATAGACCTCATGCCATCTTCCATTTTTTTCATCCAGTCCATTGCCGGACCTCCTGGTTGGTGATTTCCGTCCTCCGCCATTTGTCTTATCACGTGAACTTCTTTTTGTGAAGTTCCCCACAGACGGCGCCAACTGTTGACGGTGGATTTTGGTCTCAGGGTAATATTGGAATATCACTCCCGAGGAAATCCTCCTCCAACTGTGAATTTGTTTGGTTATGGGGGACCAAAGACAAATTTAGCGAAAAACAAGAAAATACGCCAATCAGACAAGGTGGTTTAACGTGGTTCGGTGGATTTTGGGATCCGACCTACGTCCACGGGCAAGAACATGGTGGTGCTTTTTATTACTCAAATACACTCCTCGAGTCTCTTCCTTGCTTTTACAAATCAGAGCTCTATGATTCTAATCTCTCACTCTTGTGGTGATTTTCAGATGGTCTTTTACACATGCTCTACCCTTCTATTTATAATAATACAGAAATCAGATTCCTATTTGTATAAGAAATCATATTTGTCTTCTCTTCTTGTAGGGTTTCTTGATCCGGTATTGCCTTCTCCTTCAGTATTCCCTTTTGGATTCTGACTCTTTCCCCTTGCGAAAGTAGGATATCTTCCTTATCTTATCCATAAGAATGGGGCGCTGTTGTCTTGAACACGGTCCGTCGTCTGGTCGGTCTTTAATGAGGTCGGCCATGACAATCTTTTATGCTGAGAGTGCTCTTGCCGACATCTCTAGTGCTCGGTCATCTGAACCAAAGTGGTCGGTCTTTACATGAACTGGTCGGGTCGGCTAGATGATCTCAGCCAGACAGAGAATTTACCCTTTTGTTCTTGCCGTGCTGCCTTAAATGTTGTAGCGCCTGAAAACACCATCAACAAGTTTATTATTAGTTTAAGATGTCTGTGTTGATCCCCTAAAAAAATAATATTATATATTTTTGGAGAGGTAGGAAAAATATAATAATGTATTAAAGACAGGTGGCCGTGGCGTGTTATAACTGGGTACATGCCTTCTATTACAATAAAATTGGTAGGATAGACAAATGGTCACGTTTTAAAAAAACTTTCATAATTTTTAAATTTATTTATTTAAATATGAATGTAGTAATAATAATAATAATAATAATAGCATTCAAATAGAGTTTAAAGAATAAAAATCTTAAATATATTGATAAACCATTCGTAAAGTGTAAGTGGGTTTTTTAAAACCCGACTCAATTAGACACATAAATATCAGTAAACCTCTATTTCTCGATGCTCTTTACGCTCCACTCCCACTGAAAAATCAAACTCATCTCGCCGTCGCCGAACATCTTTTGCCCCGAGCACTGTCGTTCATCAGCGATAGGCCACCGATCTCGCCGCCGTTACCTCAGGTACTGAAGTCGTTTTTTTCTTTATTCCAATACAGTTTCATGAAAAAAAAATTGTAATTGAACTGATAGTTTTGTTCTGATTAGGAAATTTTATTATGCAATTTGTTAAATAATATATGTATTTTTTTCATTGGTCAAATAGTTATGTGTTGAAGTTTGATTTGATTTATTGTTATTGTTATTATTATTATTTTGTAATTTTTTGAATTTTCAACTCACCTCTAGCTTTTAAAGGGTTCTAATATAATCCTGTGGGCTGTAGCGTTACTTCTTACATTTAGATAAAACCCTATTGTGAACAAAAGAAATTTCACCAACCAAAACCTATTCCCTTTTTCAAAATTCTCTCTTTATATCTATAGATGCTTAAATCTCTTTTAATAACTTAACTATTAGACGGAGGCTGCTTCATAACTTGCTTTATTTTTTTTATTAATTTTGAGTTTGGTGTTTTGGTAGTGCAGGTGGTTGACTATGGATATTCAGATGTTAACGTTTCCAGATGATAGCCCTCCACTTTCGGTCATTGCTGCTGCCAAGCTTGCTGGCATCTCGATACCAAATGACACCTCGGGCTCTGCTCCTACGTTTTCCTTCTCAAATGGGTATATATGATCTGTTACTGCTTGTTTTTTTTCATGTTTAATTTCAGTTTGTTAGTCAAGTAATTCATTTGGGCATTTAGGTAGAAAGAATCCTTTTTTGTATATGTTTGTTGAAGTCCTCTAATTGGAGTTTATTAACTTCTTTTGATCTTGACACCAATAGTTTTAGATATGATGATGTCATTATTTTACTAACTTTTTTGTTTCGCTTTTTAATTTTCTTCCCTCTAATATAATTCTGTTTTAATTTTTAGCAAATAAAATAAAATTATAAGCTGGGTAAGAATATGGTGTTCATGTTTTACCTTATTTGTATTGTAGGTCAAAATTGCATGGAACTTATGTTCTCCTCCGTTATATTGGCCGAGTTGCCAATTTCTATGGTCAGAGTGCATATGAAGCTGGCATGGTAATTATCCTTAACTTGATGAAGATGAGAATTTCATTTATTTCATTTTATTATTATTATTAATTTTTTTTTTGTGGAGAGATACTCAGTTCTTTTCTCATATCCTTTCCTTTTCCTTTGTCCTTTTTTTTTTTTTTGCCAGATTGATGAGTGGCTGGAGTATTCTCCGGTCTTTTCTTCTGGTTCCGAATTTGAAAATGCATGTACCTATGTGGACAAGTATCTTGAGAGGCGTACGTTTGTGGTTGGCCATTGTTTATCAATTGCAGACATAGCTATCTGGTCGGCTCTTGCAGGTCAAGGCTAAAAACTTGTCTAGTTATATTATTACTTAGCATGTGGTGCCAATAGAACCCCACATAACATTTATGGATGATCTACACTTTACCAGATTATGTATATGGGTTCAGTTTTGGGGCCCATTTCATTTGGAAAGAAAAAGAAATTATGCGGGAAAAAAAAAAAAAATTAGTGCTTTTCTCCTATTTATGAAATTGTTGGGTGCTCTGTGATTGACCTTTCCAATGTTTCTTTTTCTGAATTTTAAACAGTTGTTATTCTGCGCTTCTTATAAGTCTTTCTTTTGTGTGAGTTGCAGGAACTGGGCAAAGATGGGAAAGTTTGAGGAAATCAAAGAAGTACCAGAATGTAGTGCGTTGGTTCAACTCGATATCTGCAGAATATAGTGATTCTTTGTATGAAGCTACAGTAACATATGTGGGTAAAAGAGGTTTGGGAAAGCCAACGGCAGCCAAATCAAAAGAACAGATTGTCAATCAATCAAAAGGTGTGAATGGGGATGTAACTGAGAAGGGAAAAGCTGGCAGCCGGCCTTCTTTTGAAGTAGATCTTCCTGATGCTGAAATCGGCAAGGTGCGATTGCGATTTGCTCCAGAACCAAGTGGTTATCTTCACATTGGACACTCAAAAGCAGCTCTATTGAACCAGTATTTTGCTCATCGGTACCAAGGTCAGCTGATTGTGCGTTTTGATGATACAAATCCTGCTAAAGAAAGCAATGAATTTGTTGAAAATCTTCTTAGAGATATTGAGACATTGGGCATCAAGTATGAAACAGTAACCTACACTTCAGACTACTTTACTGATTTGATGGAAATGGCTGAGAATTTGATTCGTCAGGGCAAAGCTTATGTTGATGACACACCTCGTGAGCAAATGCAGAAAGAAAGGATGGATGGGATTGAATCCAAATGCAGAAACAACACTTTGGAGGAGAATGTGAAATTGTGGAAGGAAATGATTGCAGGGTCTGAAAGGGGTTTACAGTGTTGTCTTCGTGGGAAGTTAGACATGCAAGATCCCAACAAATCTCTTCGAGATCCAGTCTATTACCGTTGCAATCCAGTTCCTCACCATCGAATTGGTTCCAAGTACAAGATATACCCGACATATGATTTTGCTTGTCCGTTTGTTGATGCTAAAGAAGGAATAACACATGCACTCAGATCTAGTGAGTATCATGATCGTAATGCTCAATACCATAGGATTCAAGAGGATTTGGGTGTAAGAAAGGTTCATATTTACGAGTTTAGCCGGCTGAATTTGGTGTATACACTTCTCAGCAAGCGCAAGCTTCTCTGGTTTGTACAAAATGGAAAGGTTGATGGATGGAATGATCCTCGCTTTCCTACTGTTCAAGGAATTGTGCGCAGGGGTTTGCAAGTTGAGGCTTTGATCCAGTTTATTCTTGAACAGGTAAGACGATGTAGCTGACTAGAAGGATTTTCATACTTCAAGCAGTTTCTGTTCTTGTTTATTTTTGCATTTGCTGTATATGTTATGCACTGAGATCTACTGTTCTAAAACGTGCTGCCTAGGCGGCGCGTTTAGGCTCGGTGGCCTATGGCCGATTGGGGCCAGGCGCTCGCCGGAATGAGCGGCATTTTCTGCCCATTCCGCCAATTTTTTACCGCAAAAATTGTCAGTCAACTGCCGCTGACGGACTCAGAATTCGAAATTGAAGTTGATTTCCTCGAATTTTACACCCTAATCCTAACCCTAACCTTAATTTTATATAACCAACTCTCTAACTCATCAATTTTAAAAATCCCCAATTTGATGTATAAACCCTAATTTAAAAAAAGTTTAATTTCTTAAATTTTTGTTAGTTTATCATCAAATTGACCCTCTATAAATCTTATTCATTGCTCAAACAACATTACCCTGTGATTAGTTTGTCAAAATCACACCAAATCTTAAACCTAATTATGGAAATTCTCTGATTAATTTCCTAGGCCCCGCGTAGGCGTTAGGCACTGGGTCGCCGCCTGACTAGCGCCTAGCGCGTTTTAGAATACTGCTGAGATCACTGAAGTGGAAGATTAACTTTTGTATCCTTGCTTTTTCAGGGGGCTTCGAAAAATCTTAATCTTATGGAATGGGACAAGCTATGGACCATTAATAAGAAGATCATTGATCCTGTGTGTCCTAGACATACTGCTGTCATTGAAGAACGACGTGTATTGCTGACTCTTACCGACGGCCCTGATAAATCATTTGTGCGCATCATACCAAGGCATAAGAAGTATGAAGGAGCAGGAGAGAAAGCTACAACCTACACAAAAAGGATATGGATAGACCATGCTGATGCTGAGATGATATCTGCCAATGAGGAAATTACATTAATGGATTGGGGGAATGCCATAGTGAAGGAAGTTAGTAGGGACCAGGATGGAAATGTCACACATTTAACTGGGGTTTTGCATCTTGAAGGATCTGTCAAGACCACAAAGTTGAAGCTCACGTGGCTACCTGAAACAAATGAGTTAGTTAACCTTACATTGGTCGGGTTTGACTATCTAATCACGAAGAAGAAGGTAAATCTTAATACTGATTATCAGAATTTTCCTAATGCATGTTCTTTTCAATGTTATAAAGTTTGCAATTCTCAAGAATGAACTTATGGAGTGAATGTTTGGTGTGATGTGAATTTGTGACTTGCTTTAACCATCATGTTTATTATATACTTTTCTACATCCATGTCAATACTGAACAGTCAAAGTGAAATAATCAAAGTTTAGAAATAGGGATACTTGGTGTATGGGCTTGCATACTGTAGTCAGTACAGGGCATTTTAAACATTCTACTTGTTGTGTTGTGCACCTTGATGTGCCATTTGTCATGTATGTGAAGCTGACTTTCGGATTGATGCTTGTAATTGCTGTTGATGCAGCTGGAAGAAGGAGAGGACTTCCTTGATGTGCTCAACCCCTGTACAAAATTCGAGACTGCAGCTATTGGAGATTCGAACATGCGAAATTTGAAGCGTGGAGAGATTTTGCAGCTGGAGAGGAAGGGCTACTTCAGATGCGATGTTCCTTTTATCAGACCTTCAAAGCAAGTGGTTCTACTAGCAATCCCAGATGGACGCCAGCAAACTGTTTTGAAGTAAAACATTTACAACTAATGTGTCCACTGCCTTTATGTTTTCTTTTAGCTGTGATGGGGAAGTTTTGTACTCACTCCTCCTTATATCTCTTATGTTTCAATACACATTTTAGAACACTGTTGACTTAGTTAACTGGTTTACGTTTTTAGTATTTCAATTGAAGCAAGCTTTTTTAATTTTCAAGTACTGTTGCATAAGCATTCTACTATGTTGATATTTGCTGAGTTTTTAAAATTTATTCTTGTAACAGATACGTCCATTTATGCATTGCTGGATATATTATTTGCTTTTTGGTTTGATGACAGTTATTAGCTTTGAGCACAAATAGGAAGATAGCGCTTTGATGTTTGATGTATTCATATGATGTTCTATACTTCTATGTTTATCAGTAACTTTGTTATCAGTTTTATGTTTCATGGTACTTACTAGTTGTAACGATGATGTTGCTTTGATGTCGTGTTATTGTGATAATGAATAAACGACTGGAAAATATAGAGATAGCGGCTGAAATTGTGGTAATTTAGCTTAATAAGGGTATTTTTTAATTATTAAAATGGGTTTACAAAGTATAATTTTTAATTGTAAATCTTCCTAATGTGTTTATTGAGTAAAATAATAAATGGGTAAGTTTTTTGGTTGGTTCAAATAGTCCCGTTCAAATTAAAAGTAGGTTTTTTTAATAATTTTTGGCCCAAAAAATAAGTTTGAAAAATTGCTTATTTCAAAGTATAGGAATAATTAATAGCAATTTTGGACTTTTTTCCTATGTCTTATTATTTTAATAAAAATAATAATTTTATCATTTTCTAAACCACTATATCAACAAAAACTAAAACTGGGCAATTGTGTAATAACTATTGAAGTGTAATGGAAGCCAACATATTTTAAAATGTATTTGGACATTTTCATTGGATTTCATTTTATACTTGGTTTGCGGATATTTTTCCCGATTATTGTGTAATCAATCACACCCCTACCATACTGGTTATTTACGAAAAGGTCATTGGTTTTCTGAACTTTAAACAAATCAATGTCTTTACACTTGTATAATTGAATCGAAAATATTTTGAGATTAATTGTTGACATTTGATATGATTTAGGGAAAAAAATATAAATTTTATTTTTCAATATCCTCCAAAAAATTCACTAAAAAACTAGCATTTATGATTAAAAAAATGTTGAACTTGAGAGATGGCCAAAGTCACTAAATAAGAAGAAATAAGAGAAAAATAAATCCTTCAAAAGTTAAAAATGGGTGATAAAAAAAAGTCTAAAAATTAAAAATGGGTGATTAACGGATTGTTAAATTTAGCCCTCGGCATTATCGGATTCGAATCGGATCGAACCGAATCCGAATCCGATTCGATCCGATAAGCATTGAGAAATTTGATTCGATCGGACTCGATTACCTTATCAAACTCGATCCGATCCGATCCGAATGATTTCGAATCGGATTAGTTTGATTCGAATACTGGTCCGAATTCGGTACAATATCCGAAATTTGATAATGGTCTGAATTCGGTTCAATATCCGAAATTTGATGATGGATTTGAATTTGATAACAAATCCGAATTTGATAATGGATCTGAATTTGATAACAGATCTGAATTTGATAACGGATCCAAAATCGATAACGATCCGGATAAGTTTGATTTGATAACGAATCTGAATATTTGATAAAGGCAAAGCAATCAAAATTAAAAAAACATATTACTACATTAGTACATTACTGATTACTCTTCATCTCTCAAGTTTTTCACACGTAAAAGGACAATAGGACATGGCAATAAAACATAAATGAATGCCCTTCCAGCACACCAACATCCAACAGTGAACAAAAGTGCAACACAAAATCTTTTTCATGAGTCATGACCACCATAATCAGGCCTGCAAAAGATGAAAATTTCTATCAACATTTTGATGATAATAGCAATAAACAATGTTTCTGAAATATAAAATATAACCAAAACTATCCAACACTAACGCTTGTTCTATAACTCGTAAACTTGGTTTATACTCTAACGCTTGTTCTATAACTAATAAACTAACTTGTACTTTCAGTATTCAGTTGAATACTTTTTTCCCGATTCAGCCTTTACCTCAATAGTGTATATAAACTTAGGCATATATCTATCATCAAATAGACACAAATCAGATCTTTGAACTTCATACATATTCAACTGAAATCATTAGAAACTGCCAGAATTATTTGTAAAATTTCAAACACCTACTTCTATAATCGGTATTTTAAATAAGGAAATACATAAGAGGATTCATTGGCACTAGTTAAGCCAATACACAACCCGCATTTAACAACTATGTAAAAACTAACAAGAGATTCTTCATTATGCTACTTTATTCAATAAACATCTAGTCCATCAATTTCAAAATGACGACCCATAACAAAATCCAAAATCTATCAATCGCAATGCAAGATGACATAAACACAATCGCATCCAAAACTACAAGACATTACAACAAGCATCGTCAATATCTATACAGAACATGATTAAATCAGCTTGAAATAACAATAATGCAATGATTCGCGACGTAACTGGTTAACTACAAGCAGCATTGATCAATCCACCACAACATGACAAAGCATTATAAACGCAATAACATTTCATAGAAATTGTATCAAATCCAAATAAAATTAAGTTCACAAAACACAACATGAATCTCAAAATACTAACTTTAATATAACTAAAACATTTCAAAAAAAAAAAAACACGAAAACAAAATTAAAATCGTTAGATATCACATTCAGAGATCACAAAGGAAGCAATGACATATCAACTTAATAGATATCACATTCAGAGAACAAGGAAGCAATGACATATAAACACTCAAAGAACCATTACAAAACAATAATCAAATAAAAACATAACTTTGTCAAAATTATACCTTCAAGATAATTGGACTCAAACTTTGTTGCCAATAACATGATCCAGTAATTGTAATTCAGATTGTAACTTGTGATATTCTTCAAATAAAATACAAAAAAAAAAAAATATATATATATATATATATATATATATATATATATATTCTAAGTTAGTAAGTTTGCATTTTATGGTTTCACTATAAAAATTAAAAAACTAATTAATAAGTTTTTTTTACCTTCCTCAAGCTTTTCGTAGTACTCTGCCTCCAATAGCATGGCTTCCACGTCATTGGTTTTGTCAATTGTAAGCCTATTCCGTATCCAATTTTGAGTGCATATTAGAGCCTCGACCATAACGGGAGTTAATGAGCTACGAAAACTATCAAGAACACGACCGTCTATACTAAATGCTGATTCAGATGCCACTGTAAATACCGGCATTGCAAAAATGTCACGAGCAATCCTAGCCAAAATTGGATACGTACCAATATTTATTTTCCACCACATCAGAACACTAAAGCTAGGGTAACGACTAGTCTCACATGGTTCCATCAAATACATTTCAACATCAGTACTATCCTCTTGATGAATGACATGACTAGTCTGAAAAACTTGAAATGGATCATCAGGTTGCACGTTTGTATTGCGCTTACGCACTCTATCTTGTTCTCGCTTACGCACTTCAGATCTTCTATTTCTTATTTTAGTTGTTACTGATGTTATTGATGGCGATGAATCATGTTTTTTTGACAATGGCGTTCTCTCAGAGTTTGATGGGAATTTTCTCTTATGTTTCCTTGTTTCTGTTAATTGTACATCAATAGAATCTGATTCCGACTCACTACTGTTGGGTGAGCTTTCAAACCCATTCATCTACAATGAAAATAAAATAGACAATTAGACATATTCGTACAATGTTGTTTAAATATATTAAATGAATAAATGTAATGTGTTGTATAAAATTGTAAGAAACTTAATTAACAGGGGCATGTATAAAATATATATGTTTTGTCATTTAAAGAAGTTGTTATTTTCATATTTGTTCAACAATTAGGCATGAATACGTGATAAACATAATTTTTAATAAAATCAACTAGAAGCATCATTGCATCCAAAAGTCCACTGTATCCATTTTGACATTCACATCCACTTTATTAAAACATAATTTTTAATTTTTGATTAAATAAATATAAATAAATATGTAATTAATGATGAAAATCAAGCATAAATGACTAAATGAGTGTAATGATAATTTTTTGACAGAATAATATTGTAGTGTTTGTAGAATAAATTGAAAGCAAAAGATATAATGGAAAGATTCAAGTTGTTTCAATTAATTGGGACAAAGATCCATCAACTTCACTAACTAATTAATATAATCTTTCATCTCTTCATATTAAAGAAAATGGCAAAACACAAATCTTCCATTACAAAACAAAACAACATGAATGTGTAAAAATTATTCTAAAAACTTATCAATTAAGTCTCATTTATTCCCTTAATTTTTTGTTAAGAATTTACAAATAATTAAAATTAAAACAAAAACAACCCCTAATGATTATTCGCTAAGAGAGGCGGCATCTTTAAGACTAGGGTTTCGGCCAACTGGAAATAGACACTTTAACGAAAGTAATGGCAAACTGGAAATAGACACTTTCTGATTTATTAGATAAAATGATAGCCGATTAGTTTCCTATACATAAAGATTCTATACAAATTCAACACTTCCCCCACTGCCACCACCACCTTCACCAACCTCGGCAACTTGAAGATGAAGAAAATTCAAATCGGTAAGGGCAAACAATTTGACAGTAAACAAATTCAAATTATTTCAATATTTTGAACAAAATCAAATCGGTAAATCCCTAATTTTGAATGGATAGTAAACACTAAACAAGAAAATGATTTTGAGAACTACTTTCTTCGATTTCCCCTTTGAATGGCGTTGAACTTTGATGAATGAAGATGAAACAAGAAAATCAGAGCGATGATGAATGATTCTCATAAACTTTGTCTCTCGGCGCTGGTGGTGAACTGAAGTGAAGACTGGAGAGGAAGAGTGGAAGACTAAAGAGTGAAATGAAGACTGAAGACTGAAGTGAAGAAGACCGAAATGAACCCTAATTAATTTAGGTATAATATGCAAAACGACGTCGTTTAAGATACTCCAAAACGACGTCGTTTTGCATATTAATTAAAAGAAAAAAATCGAGCGGATCGGATCAGATCGGATTTTATCCGATCCGATCCGAAATCCGTCAAACCGCTACATCTCTATTCGATCGGATTAAATAATCAGATCCGATCCGATTCGGTCCGATCAAATCGGATCAGATCTGATTTGATCCGATCCGATACCCACCATACCCACCCCTAGTTAAATTGATTAGGTTTACACACTTGAGTAATTAAGTGCTTCCTAATTTTTAGATAGTTAATATCTTTCTTAACCATCTTTGATCTCCAATGTTGCCTTAATTATAGAGTTCATTTGACTATTTTATTCTTATAATGTAAGTTGACCAAATTGCCAATAAAATTATATACTAATTTTTGTATCTATATCTTTTAATTAAATATTTTTAAGTTTCTTCATCATGCTATGCAGCCTGAAAAAAATATTTTCCATTAAAGGTTGCAATTTATTCAAATTTTACGAGAATGGCTATGATTTTTGAATAATATCACATATAATTAAGGGTGGCAAAACGAATCAATAAATCGAATTTGTATCGAATCGAAATGTGATGGATTCGTATTCGATTCGTTTGTTAAACGAATCCTAATATCAGGATTCGTATTCGATTCGTTTATTAAACGAATCGAATACGAATATTCGTTTAGTCATGATATTATTTAATAAAATAATTTACCACACTTGATTTACAGTAATTCTTCATAAATATATACATATGAAATATGTAATTAATATATTTACTAAAAATACTTCACCTAATATCGAAAATATTACTTTTTCTATGGTAATTAGCTATAGTTTCTTGAATCTTAATTGAAAAATAACAAGAACTAGTAAATAGAAATAATAAAACGAATGATAAACGAATAAACGAATCAATGAGCTTAAATTCGTATTGGATTCGTTTAATAAACGAATCGAATCGAATTGACCTAATTATTAAACGAATCCATTTTTTCAAACCCGTATTCGCTTTAAAGCGAATCGAATCGAACGAATAAACGAATCCTGACCCAAATTGCCACCCCTACATATAATCTATCAAAAAATATAATCATAAATGTAATAACAACATAAGAAAAAATTATTTTTATTAAATACTGCAATTTACTCAAATTTTAAAAGTCAATTACAAGTAAACAGTTATTAATATTTCATCATGTTGCAATTTAATATCTAATGATTGAAAAAAAAATTATTTTTATTGATGACTACAATTTACTCAAATTTTATAAGATTCATTCGGCAAATAATATAATCATAAATGTAATAACAACAGAAACAAAAAAAAAGTATATTTTTAATAAAGGCTGTAATTTACTCAAATTTTAAAAAATCAATTACAAGAAAATAATTCTTAATGTTGCAATTTAATATTTAATGATATTTTAGAATTTTTTTTTGTTTGTTTCTCCTATTCGGTGTCATGGCAGTATCGGAGTTTCCTAAAAATTCATCAAAGTTGTGCTTTTAGAGAAGAAGAAGCAATTTGGTTATAAAATCTTATTCTTCCTTAATTTTTTTTTGAATTTTTACCATCTACATATATTACAATATGATGTTAACTGAGATTCTAAATACATACAAGTTATGACACTGCCCAAAATCAATCGAGACGCAGCTCGTAACTCAATTATTATCAATCAACCAAGACACATCTTGGAAATCAACTCCCATACAGGAGAAAATCTTCCTTCAGACCCTCCATATCCTATGGAGGAAGATTTTGAATCCCCAGTGCTTTTGTGGGGACTCGAAGGGTTACCAATGGGCTACACACCCATTGGCTAAAAGTTGAATGTCAAAATAAACTAAAAGTTCAGAACCTGTGCATCTTTGAGAAGGAATAAGTGTAATTTGCGGAATTATAAAACAACTAAATCTAAGGTAAGTTTAGGGTAGATTTTCTATAACCAAGTCCAAACATTGAAAGTCTAATCAATTGCCATAATGAAAATCAATCCAATAATAAAACGTAAAAAGTAAATAAGTAACAAATAAAATCAACACCAATTTTTGTTGACGGAATGGAAAACACTTGACAGATAAAAACTACTCCGGGAATAGGCTATCACCCGAATCCATTATATAGAAAAAAAACTTACAGTTATGGTTAGATGACTTATGGTAACAACTTTCCTGACTCAATTCCCACTACTGTAATAACCCGCGAACTCGAGATATCGAAACTTTGACTATCAATTACCACTTTAGAACTCTGAAGGTTTAGGGTATTAGTTAAGGTTGTGTTGATGTTGATGGTTATCAAAAGAGAAACTCACCAAAAGAAAAGGGATATGGAATTCAATAAGTCTTCAATGTGATTTCAAAGAAGGAGGAAACAAAGGATGTTGAGGCTCTCAATATTATGTTTCCAACATAAGTAAAATGACTAAGGTTTTCTTTCTATAGGTAGGGTTTTCCATGCCCTAAAAAGCCTTCAAAACGCATCCAAAATAAGCAAAATATACATGGGCGTTCGAACCTAAGTTAAACACGTGACTAACGTGCATTATGCGGCAAACTCTATCGAACGTACCTTAAACTCAAAATCTCTAGTGAATTTCTTTCGCACGGGATGAAGAACGTAACATGCACGAGTAGCCTCTGTCAACGTTTGTTTGAACAGACCAACATGACATAAATGAACTTCATTCGAACTCCAGAACGAACCCAACACAAATATGAGCTCTGATAACTTCATCCAATTTCTTCCAAATACGAGCCCAATTATTCTGAAACCTTCATGACTCAGTTGAACTTGGTTTGTGACTCAGTTGAACTTGGTTTGTTATGGAATTTGCCAATACACAACAAACTCCCCCTTTAGCATTCCGTGATAAAATCACATAATATAAAGACTATGGTAATAGATACAAAGATAAAATAGCCAACTGTCAACCATCAAGACAGAGACTCATTACAATATAATTCTATATAAAACCTATCATCCAATAGTATTGAAGTCAATGAAGATACTGAAGATATCGATATGCTTTTCTGAAACATCTGAACGGGTGAAATCACTCACGTTACGCAAGCGCATGTATTGCTCAAGTAGTATAAAATGTATCGATCCCACGAAGACTAAATACCTATGCTATCAATTTACAAAGATAAATGTCTACGAGTATCTAATTGATTCGATTGTTGGTTAGATGATGATTTTTATCTAAAAAAAATAAGTAAATAAAACTAAGGTAGATTTCAAGATTAATTAATGATATGAAAATATCCAGGGTTGTGAATCCTACCAATATTCTTCTAAAGATGAGTTGATTATCTTATGCTTGTGTAATATGTCAGTTTATTAACCTAAAACACGAGGTTATGCAAAAGTCTATTCCGATGGTCAGATGCAAACACCCAAAGTAACCCAATTAACTATATTCCTATGTTAATTAAGAAACTCCGAATTCATTAAGTTTAAGTTCCAATTATGGCTACCCACGCCCGACAGGTATATTCCTATCCTGGAAGGAATCTCTAAGGTGAATGTGAGATCGTGAGCTATTGAGTTTACGACTAAACCTAAAATTATTTTTCCAAGTTCATTTTAAGTTTACCTAATCAATCTTATTAGTCGCCAATTAACAAGAAGCATTAAGAACTAGACTCAATAAATAAACCAAAACATCACACAAGACATAAGAAAAGTCAACTTATTAAATCATTGATATTGGTTTTTATCACAACCCTAGACAATGTATTTAGTTACAACACATAACTAGGAGTACTAAAGACAAAAATAAACTAAACATCATAAAACAAGTTGAAAACTAAAAAGTAAAAATTACAATAATGAAATAAAATGCTGGGATTTGGGGATCCACTTTTATTATTTCAAATCCAGAAATCTCCATTATTATAATATATAAATTTACATTATATTGCCCACCGACCATATAGGCGTTATCCTCATTAAGTCAGATTTTGATTAATTCCAACCGACCATAAAGGCGATATCCAATTAAGTCATGTTAAAATTAATTTAATTAAGTCCAACTGACCATAAAGGCGGTATCCAATTAAGTCTGGTTTTAAGATAATTTATATATTATAAAATAAAGGGAGATTAATCTAAACTATCATACTAAAAGTTTCACCTTTTACCCCAGCAGAAAGAAGTTACCTACTCATGCTTAAATAAAAACACACACAATTTTATTGCTAAAATAAATAGTAAATACAAGAAATATGAAAATAAACAAACAAGATACTCCTTCTTAATATTCTAAGAAATTCCCCAGAAGAAAGTATGAAAAAAAATCCTTTGATTTAGGCTGCTATTTATAGGCTTCAAATCAGGCTTGCGTTACGACGCGCCAAGTCTTCTACGTCGCGACGCGATCTACAGTAAATGGCGGCTGTCGGCAGATTGAATTATTGGCTCGGCACCGCGACGCTTGAAGGCTTGGACGTTGCGACGCTGACATCATGATGATGCGTGTCAGCTGACTGCATAATTGAGGCGCGTCGCGACGCGTAAACAGTAAATTTTCCATTTTTCCATTTTTCATCTGTTTTAGCCCCAATTTGATTCTAGCTAGTCCCAAAATCTTATTTATCTATAAAATAACACAAAATACATCAAAATATTCACAAAACTTAAGAAACTATACAAAATATTAAGTAAAATGAGTGGTAAATATTGATATATTTTTTGCTTATCACACCCCAAAACCTAACATTTTGCTAGTCCTCGAGCAAAACAAACAATATAAAATGTAATAAACAACTTTAAAATGAAATTAAACTAAGTCACTTTTGTAGGGATCACAGTTTCATTTAGCGTATGCAACAAGCCTTTAAACCCCTAGGTGTTCTTAGTGGACGAGTTGTAGTCTCGTGAGGGCTTACATCGACGATACCCACAAACGTCAATCAAATGTACAATGAATCACACAAAACAAAATAAAATGATAAATAAGTTAGTAACTACACAAGTGAAATTCTTATCCAAGTTAATAGTTGTTTTCTTTCTTTCTAAATTATTAAATAAGTAAATTCTCCTATTCTTTTTACCATGTTTCATATACACAACCAACAAGGTATTATTCAATTCAATGTGCCCACAATATTCATAAGTGTAGTTGAAAAGAGAGTAATATTTTTGTCCAAATGTTATCAGAATTCACATCTTATTGGCAATGGATTTTTATGTACAATTTTTTATTTTTTTTTAATAAATAACATCTTTAATCCTTGTACCGAGCTTTGGGTCAGTGACTCCCAAACCAGTTAGCTTTAGGGCATTAGGTGTTAAGACACCCCTATGAACTTAATTAATCGGATCTCAGATGTTAAAAGTTCTACCGTTTGATGCAAACAATCACTACTTACTGAGGCAAGACGTCCGGTAACTAAGTATAAACTTTATTATTATTAACTCAGGCTTTTACCATTTGACATGAACAATCACTACTTACTGAGGCAAGATATTCAGTTACTAAGTAAAAGCATGATTAATTATTTATATACACCTTTTTTTATTCCATCGCTTTCAGGTGCTTCTTCCAATAAACTAGAGCACTGAATATTACAAACTTTCACATACAATCCATGTTCGTATGTTACCATGCATGTTGATAATACCTGTCAAATGAGCATATGAAGATCCAATTTAGTCAATATTATGGAGAATTCACGAATTTAGATAATTCAAAATGAAATAAATAAAAATTAACTTGTTACGAATTAGGCTGAGATACGTATCAGGAGTGGAAATTCCTTACACAGCTATCTCGAACATAATTCCACCTGGTTAGTCAAGTTTAAAACGTAAAAATATTTTGTTTTTTGATTTTTTTTAAATATTTGACTAAAAACAAAGTAAAAACAACACAAAGAAAAATAAAACAAGATACTAGTCAACTATTCCCCTTCCCCAAACCTAATTAAGACATTATCCCCAATGTCTAAAAAGAAGAAGAAAAGTTTAGAAGACAGTACATGATTAGCGTGGCATTTAATAAGAAAACTAAAGGTTAAGATCCAAATTTATCTAATGCTTCTTACTACGATCATTATTAGATCAGTTTAACTTGGAAATGATAGGGTCAATATTTGGTTCAAATGTCAAGAGTTTGTCAATTAAATTATTGGATGTTCTGGCAGTGAAGAGGATATCTTTTACGGGTTTTGAAAGGAACTCATTTCTCCTGGCATCTTCAAGAAATACAAAAAGAAATTCAAGAAATCCATCAACATTAAACAGTCTAATTGGTTTCTGGTGTATGTTCAACTTTGCCCAAGATATCACCGTGAATATTTCCTCCATCGTGCCCAAGCCAACTGGCAAAGCAAAAAAAGCATCAGCATGGTTAATCATTTCAACAAGTCTTTCAGACATACCTGACACGATGCATTCCTCTACGTTTGATTGTCCTATAAGATTTGTGTCCGCCAAAGTTTTTAGGATGATTCCCAAAACGTGACTATCTCCTTCCGGTACGACCTTTGAAACGTACTCCATTAGTCCAAGATTGACACCGCCATATACTAAGTGTATATTCCTCTCAGCTAAGACTCTACCCAATTCTTTTGCTGCCTCAACAAATTCTGGTTTATATCCAGAACTAGTTCCGCAAAACACACAAATATTCATGACTCGTCTTTTTGAAGTTGTTTCCTTTTTTCTTTACTCTCTCTAATCTGGATGTATTGAAGAGAGCAATGACGAGATGTATTTAGAGATCTTGAAAAGGGTGAGTAATAATAGCACCATTACCTGCCAAATGATAATTATTAGATGTACAATAAAATAAATCGTGAAAGTAAAAAAGTATGGATCCTGTCGGCGAAAATAAAATAAAATAACAAAACAAATCACAAAAATTAGTTAAAGACAAAGAAAGTAACGACTTGAATGACCTCTATGGGTCATGGACAAGCTTCCCATCTAATTTTCTTATAAATTGGCAAATAGGGTCTTTTAAAGTTAGATTCCTGAGACTCAATTGTTGTCTTTCTCTTCGAAATTGTATGTAAATTGTGAATTGCGTGATAGACATATCCACTGGAATGCGTCTCAAGAGTCAATGATATGTCATCTAAAGACTCCTTACTCATGCCATCCCTAATGGATTTTATTTTATCTTCGCAATTATCAAACACCATTCCTAAAGAATGACAATGAGTATTGCATGTATAACGTGCACATCTATAACAAACACCTAATTGTTTAGCTCTTCTATTCTTAGCATAAGAGCTTTTTCCTAAACCATGCAGAAATGAAATAAAAGAGTCAAATGACTCACCTGCCAAGCGAACTCGTGCTTTAATTATCCAACGAATATCACTAGGAATACCTTTAATCATCAAAAGTCTCATTCTTTCAATGCGTGCTTTGTAGACTTTCATCAGAGAGTCTTAGGGAGATAAGGAAAATACTTGTGAAGTTTTGCGAGAACGTCTTCCATCATGTATGTGACTTTTCCTATAAAAATTAAACACACAAAATAAAACACATAAAATCTCAATATATATACAAATTGCATGGGTTGCCTCTCTGCTAGAGCTAAATTTAACGTCGTCAGCTAGACATGACTGCCCAAACGTTAGGCTGGATCAGCAAGTGTGAGACTCTATTTTTGTCACTCAAATGATTCTCTCCAATAGTGCTTGACAAGTTGGCTGTTGACCCTGAATGTGTTGTTGGAGTTGGGGTTATGTATCTCAACTACTCCGTAGGGTAACACTTGGGCAATTACAAATGGAACTGACCACCGTGATTTCAGCTTGCCAGGGAAAAGTTTCAACCTTGAGTTGTATAACAATACCCGCTGCCCTGATTCCAGTTATCTGCGCATTATTTTTTTATCATGCCACTTCTTGGTCTTTTCTTTGTACAGTTTTCCATTCTTATAAGCGTGAAGATGAAATTCCTTAATTCATTCAGTTGTAAATGTCATTTCTCCCCCGCTGCTTGTAGATAAAAATCCAGCTTTGTCAGTGCCCAATACACTTTATATTCGAGCTCCACAGGCAAATGGCATGCCTTCCCAAACACTAGCTGATATGGGGACATTCCAATGGGTGTCTTGTAAGCTGCCCGGTAGGCCCATAATGCATCATCCAATTTTCTGGACCAGTCTTTCCTCGTTGAACAAACAATTCTCTCCAGGATTCTTTTGATTTCTCTGTTGGAAACTTCAACCTATCCACTTGATTGCGGATGGTAAGCAGTGACAACTTTATAAGTAACTCCATATTTGGCTAGGAGTGCATCAAAGTATTTATTGTAGAACTTTGTGCCACCATCACTGATGATTTCTCGTGGTGTTCCGAAGCGAGTGAAAATATTCTTTCTGAGGAATTTTAACACCACTTTGGAATCATTCAATGGAAGTGTTGTTGCTTCAACCCATTTGGAGACGTAATCTACTGCAATCAAAATGTACAGGTTTCCATATGATGAAATAAAGGGTCCTATAAAATCAATCCCTCATACATCAAATATTTCCACTTCGAGAATGCTTTGAAGAGGTCATTCATTTCTCCTCGAAATATTTCCCGTTCTCTAGCACCTGTCACATTGAAGAGCGAATAAGTGAACATCTTTAAAAAAAATGTGGGCCAGAATAAATCTGATTGCATCACTTTGCCGCGGTTTTGTCTCCGCTGAAGTGTCCTTCATATGGTGATGAATGACAACGCTGCAAGACACTATTAACCTCCTCATATGGTACACAATACCGCAATAACTGATCAAACGTTTGAATAGGTACGGCTCATCCCAGACATAATGCTTGACTTCTTTGAAGAATTTATTCTTTTACTGATGTGTCAATTCCAACGGCCATTTCCCTGATACTATGTAGTTTACATTGTCAGCATACCATGGGATTTCCTGCTGGTTGATGGCAAATAACTGTTCATCAGGAAACGTTTCTTTGATTGTCAGCTCAGTGCTAGTTGTATCTCCATTTTCAAGCCTTGACAAGTGATCTGCCACTTGATTTTCTGTCCCATTCCTGTCTCGGATCTCCACGTCAAATTCTTGCAGTAAAAGCACATAACGGATCAATCTGGGCTTGGAATCTTTCTTCACGATCAAGAATTTGATTGCTGAATGATCTGTGTAGACCACCACTTTGGGACCTAACAAATAGGAGCATAATTTATCAAAAAGCAAACATAACTGTGAGCAACTCATTTTCAGTTGTTGTGTAGTTGAGTTATGCTTCATTTAAATTTTTATTGGCATTGTAAATGGTGTGAAAATTTTTTGCCTTACGTTGTCCCAAAACTGCACCTATAGTAAAATCACTAGCATCGCACATCACTTTAAATATGAGCGTCCAATCTGGTGCTACTATGATGGGGGCAGAGATCAGTTTTTGTTTCAGGATCTCGAAAGTATGGTGGCATTCTTTGGTGAAGTGGAAAAGTATGTCTATCTCCAGCAGATTGCATAATGGTTTAGCAATCTTGGAGAAGTCTTTGATGAATCTCCGATAAAATCCTACATGCCTAAGAAAACTTCGAATCCATTTGACGGATGACGGTGGAGGTAGTTTCTCTATCAACTCGATCTTTGCTTTGTCTATCTCAATTCCTTTTTGTGAGATCCAATGTCTCAGGACAATGCCTTCCTGCACCATGAAGTGATATTTCTCCCAGTTCAGTACCAGATTTGTATTTTCACATCTTTGTAATATTTTTTTTCTAGATTTTACAAGCAGTGGTCGAACGAGTCTCCAAATACTGAGAAGTCATCCATGAAGACTTCCATGCTTTATTCTATCATGTCTGAAAAGATGGCCATCATGCAACGTTGAAATATGGCAGGAGCATTACATAGTCCAAATGGCATCATGCGGAAAGTAAAAGTACCATACGGGCATGTGAAAGTTGTTTTCTCCTGATCTTCTAGGGCGATATAAATCTGAATGTACCCCGAGTATCTGTCCAGAAAACAATAGAAATCATGCCCAGCCAGTATTTCTAGCATCTGGTCCCTGAATGGTAGCGGGAAATGATCATTCTGTGTTGCTTTGTTCAGCTTCCTGTAGTCCATACACACACTCCATCCAGTCACTGTCCTTGTTGGAATTAGCTTGTTCTTTTCATTGGTAACTACAGTCATTCCTCCTTTCTTGGGTATGCACACCCAAGAGCTGTCATAGATGGGGTAAATGATGCATGCATCCAACCATTTGATGATTTATTTCTTTACTACTTCTTTCATGATTGGATTTAGACTTCGTTGATGCTCCACTATGGCTTTGTACTCATTGTTCATCAGGATTTTGTGCATGCAAAATGATTGACTGATGCCTCGAATGTCTGCTATAGTCCAGCCAATAGCACTCTCAACAACTTATCTTCCTACACCCATGTTAGCGACGAAGAAATAATCACAGGTAAATCATAAGAGTTTTCCAAGTATAAATACCTGAGATGGCTCGGAAGTGGCTTTAGTTCCAACTATGGTGGGTTCTTCAATCGAGGGCTTGATTCGCTTATTTTTTGGTAGTTCCAAGCTTTCCACATGTGGTGTCGATTTGAAGCGAAAGGCTCCATCAAGATAGTTGATACATTCCAGAATCTCATCATCTAATTCTCTGTCAATCATGTTGGTGATGCATGCTTCAAGTTTGTCAGTGGAAAGTTTCATTACATCTGTACTTTGGATGATACTATCTATTACATCAAGTCTGAAACATTTCTCCTCCCTTTCGTCATTTGGAAATTTCATGGCTTTGAAAACATTGAATGTTATTTCTTGGTCCTGTACCCTTATGGTTAGTTCACCTTTTTGTACATCAATGATGGTTCGACCTGTAGCCAAGAATGGTCTCCCGAGGATGATGGGTACGTCTTTGTCTTCCTCCATGTCAAGGATAATAAAATCTGCTGGGAAAATGAATTTGTCAACTTTGACCAGCACATCTTCCACTACCTCTCTCGGAAATGTGAACGATCTGTCAGCAAGTTGCATAGTGACTGAGGTGGGCTTTGCTTCTCCAAGCTGTAATTTCCTGCAAATAGACAAAAGCATCAAGTTAATACTAGCACCTAAATCACACAAAGCCTTACTGAAGTAATGTTCTCCTATGGTGCAAGGGATAGTGAAACTTCCAGGATCCTTCAAATTTGGGGGGAGTTTCCTCTGAATGATGGCGTTGTATTCTTTTGTCAGTGCTATAGTCACGTAATCTGCCAATCTTCACTTTCGTGACAAAATATCTTTCATAAATTTGACATAGGTGGGCATTTGCTCCAACGCTTCTGCAAATGGAATGTTGATGTGCAACTTTTTGAAAATCTCCAGGAATCGAGCAAATTGTTTGTCCAGCTTGT
>SKCR01049187.1:0-90966 GCA_019454045.1 Zanthoxylum bungeanum
TTCTAGGTTCAGACATATCCATCACGAAATCCAATTTTGTGTCCATAATCTACCCACATGTAAATTATGATGAACACCGATAAACTCATTGAACCATACATGTCAAGGTCATTACATATGTATAATCCATCCATCAAAGATGTCTGGATTATTCCAGAGATATATATATAAACTTCAAATCTCTATAGATATAATCACTTTGATGTTTCTATTAGCAATCTCTTAATAACACTAGAACTCACTTCTACAGTGTACCACGGGCCTATGGATTTAACATATTGCTAATTTCATATTGAATACCTATACTCTGTACACAGAGTTGACGGATTCTATCTTGAGACACAGGATATCCTGATGATCACTCCACACCCAACGGACATGCGGAGGTTTGACCTTAATAGGTCGGTGACGTGACTGCCATCAAAGTGTGGAGGATATCTTATATATCCACAGTGGTATCTCAAGTCAAATAATTACTATGCTACTCAACCCCAGAAGATTCTTATTGACGTTGGTGTAACATCCATTAAGAATCTTCGATGAGTCTGATGAGCGGAAAATATATCAATATTTACCACCCATTTTACTTAATATTTTGTTTAATTTCTCGGGTTTGATGAACGTTTTGATGTGTTTTAGTTTATTTTGCAGATAAAATAATATTGGGACACAATGAAATCATTTAGGAAGAAATGTGGGTCAAATAAGGGCAAAAATTAGACTTGACATATTAATTTTGGAGATTGGAAACTTGAAAGGGCGTTTTAACGAAGTGCAGTTTTGGAAATTCCAATTTTGCGCATCTGTCGTATTTTGGGCATAACTTTTTACTCCGATATCGGATTGATCTGATTCAAGTTCTAGATTAAAAAAGACTCAAAGATCTACAACTTTGAAAGATAAAATAATTTCGAATTCTGAAGATTTCATGTCCGTAATTGATGAACCATCCAGAAGTGTGTTGTGTGTAATTATTAAAGTCATTTCCAATCATTTTCAAAGCAAAAAATAAATTAATAAATAAATAATAAAAATTATCAAATCACCACCAAATATGATAATCAATTATTGGAGCAATTAATAATGGATTTGGTGGAGCAATTAGTGGAGCTATTAATAATGGATTTGGTGGATGATTTGATGGAGGCAAAATTTTGCCTATAAATACCAAGCCATTTCATTTGTAAATTCATACTTTCTTCTAAGGAATTCCTTAAGAATACTAAGAAGATTGTATCTTATTTGTTTATTTATAGCTTTCAGTAATCAATTTCCGCTTTCGCACTTTCTTTTCTTTACTTTTCAGTTTTTACTTTCCGCAATTTACTTTTACACACAGTACTTTTCTTTCTTTAATTTTCAGTTTTTACTTTTCAGTAATGAGGAGGTAACTCCCCTTTGCTGGGGTAAAAGGTAAAACTTTTATTATTAATATTTAGATTAATATCCCTTAATTATAATATATAAACTAGTTAAAACCTGACTTAACGAGGATACCGCCATATTGGTCGGTTGGTAATTATTTAAATTGGTTTTAACCTGACTAAACTGGATACTGCCTGATTGGTCGATTGGTAATTAATTATTAATTTGACTTAATCTGGATACCGCCTATATGGCTGGTTGATAATTATCATGCAAAGTTAATATATTATATTAAGGGAGATATCTAAAATAGAAGTAATAAAAGTGGATCATTTTACCTAAGCATTTTCTTTTATTGTACTTTTACTTTATTTACTTTTCAGCAATTTACTTTCAGCATTTACTTTTCAGCAATTTACTTTCAGCATTTACTTTTCAGTAATTTACTTTCAGCATTTACTTTCAGCATTTAATTTTCAGTATTTAATTTCATCATTTACTTTCCGTCATTTACTTTTCAGCAATTTATTTTTCAACATTTTACTTTATGTCTTTTATTTTATTTAAGTTTTTACTAGCCGTAGTTATGTGTCGTAACTAAGTTAGTTATCTGGGGTTATGATGAATTTACCGGTTTATAAGGGGTTATTTTATAGTTTGGGTAATTTAAAGGTTTACTTATTAAGTATTAAGCTTAATGCGTCTTGTTAATTGGCCACTAATAAGATTGATCTGGTACATCTAAAATAAACTTGACAAAGGAATTTTAGGTTTCAGCCTTAGACTTAATAGCCCACGATCTTCCTTGAGGATATATAACCCTTTAATAGATTTCCTTATATGATAGACATATACCTTTCGGGCGGGGGTAGCCATAATTGGAACTTAAACTTAATGAATCCAGGTAATTTGGTTGGCATAGACATATGGTTCAATTGGGTTATACTGGGTATTTACGTCTGACCATCGACAGAGGCTTTCGTATAATTTAGTGTTCCATGTTAGTAAACTGATATATTACACAAAAATGAAATAACCACTTCATCTTTAAAATGATATTGGAAGATTCAAAACCCTAGATAGTTTCCTAATATTGAATTTTCTTAAACCTACTTTCGCGCAATTTTATTTACTTGTTTTTAAATTCAAAATCATCACCATTTCAAATCAATCAATCAACCTGTTAGATACTAGTAATCATTTGACCTCATAAAATTAATAGATTAGGTATCAAGTCCTCGTGGGATCGATACTTTTTATACTACTTGAACGATACGTGCGCTTGCGTTATACGCGTGTGATTACGTACCGGTCAGAGTCGTTCAGTGTTTATCCGATATAAACACCTACATGTCTATACGAGTATCCATGACTCATGGTTAATTGAGAATAAACCATAAGAATCCAAGATTCCAATATAAAATATGTACCGGTCTCAACGGGTTTACTTACTGACCAAATAATGTAAACCTTGACTAGAAACTGTTAAAGAAATGATATTGTTATGATACAACTCAATGACGGTTGCGACGCTTTTGCAACTGTATCATAACTAATCATTCTAAGGTCAATTATGTCTTTACCATATATAAAGAGATGTTATATAATAGAAACTGTTTATTTTATTCATAATAAAATGTTTACATAAGTACTTACAGGGAAATACATAAGAAAATTAGCGCTCCGAGCACCAACCATAACAATAAATGCATAACTTTGAATCTAAAATTAAACCAAATAAGAATCACACAAAGAAGTAACCCATGAACAATTTTATAAAGGTTTTCAAGTGATTCTAAAATGGTAGTCATAACTCTAAGCTTTCATCTAGAATTCTAAACTCTAATTTTGTGTTTTATGTACAACATGCACAAATTTGACCTAATCACAAACATATTATGTTTATACTTCCAAATCATCTAAACACGAATCGTATACCATGTTTCAACCTTTTTTAAGATATGTTATTATGCATCAAATACATAATATGTCACCATATTTTTCATTAATGATATCAAATCATTAATAAAATTGTAGGAACTGATTTCCTAGCGCAGCAGAAGCGGCTTAGGCATCGAGATCGGCCATGAAATTTTTTCTGCCTTCTCTCTTTGATGGCCGAATCTTATCAGCCTTTGGTCAGATATTTTGCTTCTGTTTATAATTATTTTTCAGCCCCGGAGGAGCCCCCAAATAACAGCTCAGATCTGAACCGTTTAGCACCCAATATGCGCTCACTACACACCCAAATAAGCCCTTAAAATACATGTAGTGTAGCAGTGATTCAAGACTGATTTTTCTCAGTAAAATAGCGGCACAACGCTCTTGAAACATCCTTTTGTATTTCCAAAATTTTCTAGATAAAAATTAAAACAAACCGATCCTGAAACAAGTGTTGAGTTGCAGCAATGAGCAAAACTTACTACTCATTGCCAAGTGGAGCCAAAAAAGTTTTCGTTCCAACTTTGAGTGACCTTTCGTGCTATGTCTCGCAACCATTAAAAACTAGTATGGAAGAATGAAATCTCTAAAGACTTTAGATATTGAACTAGGATTTGTCACACACTCAAACTTTTTCTTTTTCTTGTTTTTCTTTTCTTTCAACTTTTGAGAGAATTTTGGAAAACAAGAAGGTGGTTAGGGTTTCACAAATTGAATTAGGATAAAAAGATAAAATACTTATCATTTTATACTTGGGGTTTAATTTGCCCACCCTTTCTTTGTAACAACCAAATTTTTAATTATCATCATAATTATAATATTTAGTTGCCAAAATAAAAAGGTGAAAATATCATTTCTGCAATATTGAATTTTTAAAATAATATTTTAAAATTCTTTATTTCTATAAATGATATATTAAAAAATTTAATATTTATATTAAATTAAATGATTATCTCATAATCATTTATTTAATGAAAACCTTATATTAAGAATAATATAAAGTTACATGTGTGACAAAATATATTATTAATCACATTAATAATAATATATATGTTTGAGTATATAATTGGACTATCCAATTATATTTAATTTACTACAGTGTATCGAGCTAGTACGGGGACCAAATGGACCTACAATTCCGAGCTCCAATAATCTCAGAATATTAATTAAACTCTTAATTAAATATTTCGAATTATTAACTTCTGGTTATTCCACTAAAAACCCAAAGCTGCACTCTCGTTTCCGTAAATAAATAAAATAAGTCGAACTATGTCGGTGTCCATCGATATAATAATTACATACAGATTGGTCATTCACGAGTATCTCATAATTAGAGTCGGATCATAATATCTGTTATACCCCTTTAATTATTTTTACCTTAAGTATCATTGATTCTCTAATGAACAATTTATTCATAACCATTATGAATATTAATCTTTCTATTCGGAATAGAAAGACATGAGTGCTCTAATCGTTCAAGTACTGAATCAACTCTTTAGGAATATACTCATCTACTTCTAGCAAGAAGGAGTGAACTCCATATCTATGTAAAACGTCCCTAGCTACACACCAAAACATGTCCCCAAAGTACATAGCTATTGGTCGGGATTGCTACACTAACCTCACCTCTGTAAATCAAATGACATAACCTTGCATGTGAAAATTCGCAGTACACTCATAGATCAATCCATATATGACCATCTAGTAGATTGAAATGAATTTCTTTATTTAATGGATATTATAAGAAATTTATTTCTATATGTGTCAAGTCCTATATGATCACATCATATAAGGTGCCTTCATTCTCATGTCACAACATGGACGATCCCGGATCAAGGTCGCCATACAACTATAGTATAGACCGCAGCTATAGATAAACCATAAATAAAGTACATGTTTTGTTTGTTCTCTATAGACTATTTTAAATTACTAAGTTCAGATTTAAATCGTCTTGTGTATGACACTCATACATTAAGTCTGAAGGCACATGAGTAATCAAAGGTAAACAAGATAATTTACAATATGCGATTTAAAATAACTATTTTTGATAAATGAATAATGCATCTTTTTATTTCATAACATATAATTATGTTTACATTACATGGAGCTTTATGGCATATATCCCAACAATCCCCCACTTGCATTGGAGAAAATGGGACATGTTACGTTATCCTAGACCATCTAAGTGACCTTCAAACACTTAAGCCGATAGGGTATTTGTAAACGGATCAGCCAGGTTCTCTACGGATGCAATCTTCGTGACAGAAACATATCCTTTCTGCATTATCTCTCTAATGAGATGATATTTCTCTCTATATGCTTTCCCTTTTTGTGGCTTCTTGGTTCTTTGGAATTTGCCATTGCACCACTATTATCACAATAAAGTGTGAGTGGTTTATCCATATTTGGAATAACTTTCAGATCTCCCAAGAATTTTTGTAGTCAAACTATTTCCTTAGCTGTTTCGCAAGCTGCTACACACTCAGCCTCCATGGTGGAGTCGGCAATACAAGATTGCTTTATACTCCTCCACACAATGGCCCCACCACATAGGGTAAACACTGATCCTGATTTTTATTTCCTATAATCTGTTAGGGTTGGTGCTCAGAGCGCAAATTCGGATCGTGATTATGTCTAATTCATGAATACGAATAATTTATTTTCATAATATTATATATATATATATATATATATATATATATATTCGATCTAATTTGATTAGATTGAAACTAAATCTGGTTTAGCGATATATATATTAGACAAAGACCCGAGGATTTACAACGTAATGCGCAGTTACAACGTAGGTTGTAATTGACATTGGGAAACATCACTATAAGTTATATATTCTCAAATAGAGTTCCTGGTCAAGATTTACTGACACGGGTCGGTTGGTAAAATCCGTTGAGACCAATACATGTCGTATATCGAGACTTGGTCTGATGGTTTATCCTAGTGAGCCATGAGTCTTTGGAGACTCGTATAGACATGTATGTGTTTATTTGATAAACACTGAATGACTCACCGAATATTTCCTAATATATGGTACACCAACGTCAATAGGAATCTTCTTGAGTCGAGTAGCATAGTGGTCCTTATACTTGAGATATCACGGTGGATATATGAGTTATCCTCCACACTTTGATGACAGTCACGTCACTGACCTTTTTAGGTCATACCTCCGCCTGTTCATTGGGTGTGGACCGATGCTCATGATATCAGATGTGTATCAAGATAGAATTTTTCAGTCCTGTGTATATGGGTTTATGTATCCTGCACGTGTTTACGATCTAGTAAATCCATGGTCGTGGTACACTGCGGAAGCGAGTTTCAAGTTTTATTTAGAGATCGTAAATTTCTATGTCGAATATATTATACCTTAGGGATTTGACGTTCTCATCTATATCTCCGGTATAATATGGATAGCCTGTAACGAGGGGATCATACGTATGCGATGATCTCGACTTGCATAGTTCAACGAGATAATCTGTAGTCGTCGTAATTTACGAGTGGGTGAATTATGGACACGAAATTGGATTTCTTGACAGATATACCTGAACTTAGAGAGTCCCACAATATGAAGTGTACTCGTTGAGAATTAGGGCAATATGTTATGAATAATATCGATTATTCATAATATTTTATCGGATTAAATTATTCAATTCGAATCGTTTAATTGGTAAACGAATTTACACATGTCAGAAAAATTTTGGTCTTTCTAATATGTATTTGTATTCGATACATAATTAGATTATATACACATTTATTTATTTATTATGGCATGACACTTTAAATGTAAATGAATAATTGGTCTAATTAATGAATTAGACAATTTATTTTTTACTTTATAAGTATTACAATCCTATTTGTTGTTTAATATATATTAAAGTAATATATTTTTGATTGAGCCAAGTGTTGGCTTTATCATCTAGTATTTTAATATGATTAAAATTAAAACATAACATGACTAATATTTCCAACAACTCACGTCATTTGTGTATATATAAATAAAAAAAAAGTTGTTTTTATTTTTTTGGTGGAAAAGTGACAAAATTTCCCCAACCAGTCACGTCACTTTTGGGAAAAAAGGAAAGAAAATATTTTTCCCTCTTTTTGGGGTAGTGAAGTTGCCAATCTAGCCTCCAAAATGGTTTCCAAATTTTGAGAGACAAAAGCAAAGGATAAATCGAGAACAAATTTAGGGATTTTGAAGTTTTGTGCGGTATGCTTTGATTTTTTTAGCTTGAAAAATTATTTTTGAGGTTCTTAAGCTTCTAAAATAGTTGTAGGGTTTCTTTTATTTTCTCAAAATTGGGGCCTTTTCATTTGGATGATGGTTTGAGTGGCTAGATGCATGTGTAAGTAAACTTTGAACTAGATTAAGGTAATTTGAGTTCAATTTGTTGTTGGATAACTTGGTTGCCATTCTAGAGTATAATGACCACTCTTGTTATGCATAGAATTGTTATAGAGTTCCACATGTGTGGTGGCTTTGAATGGGTGTGGGATTAATTAGATTAATCTTGCTAAAATTGTATTTAAAGCATAATATCTAGACTGTTTTTGTTCTCAGTTTCAGACCTGAAAATCTGAAATTTTTGTGATGAAAATATGTCGTTTAGATGTGTTGGATGTGTATTGAAAGTTAGGATAATTTTCGGAAATTTTTTTCGGAGTGAAAATAAGTGAAAACGGCGGAAAACGACATTACCGGGTGAGTTTTCGGGCTTACTAGGTGACAGCTGTCTAAACAGTGATTTGGTCACTATTTGGGAAGCCCATGAACTGCCCAAATACCATTGGGTCTGACCTGGGTAGCCCCTATGTGGTCTCGGTTTGTCAGTTCGAAAAAAACATGTTTTATGTTATTTTGCGGAAAATCAATTCAGTGAAAAGTTTCCTAATGTTTTCATCATTAATTATGTCGTTATATGATATCGAATAATATGTTTAGATGAAATATGAATAAGTTATAAATATATGATATCGAATAATTTATTCGGTAACTTTAAAAGTTTTAAAATTACGATTTCGCCTGAATCGCGCTTTTGTTGTGCTTGACCCCAACAATATAGTATCAGAGCGGGTATGATCCTACATCCATCACATATTTCATGCTTGATATATGATATTAATCTAATTTTAATATTTACACATGCTTGTAATCTAGATGTTTCTTGATTTTTTGGTTCTATGCTAACGGGAAAACGTAACAGAGGTTTAATGGTTAAGTTAAGTTATGTTTTCTCAGGTAGAATTAAACTGTCGAGAAATTGATCTGGATTAAATATATGTATTTGATGTAGAGTAAAACTCACTTAAGGAATATAACTTGTTAAATAAGGTTTTATAGTAACTAGTATTATGAATACTTGTTTCTTGGTCCGCCTTGTCAGTACAGATGCGAATGATTTCCTAATGTTGTAATTTATTGTGCTAAAGTTGTGCAGTTATGGATGATGGTAGTTCATTTGCGTTGGTAGAAATTATATGATAAGAGACAAATTCAAGTGAAAGTGGAAATCATGAACGTGTCAAAGTTGTCAGGACTACATCGCTTGAGTTTGTCATTGACAAGTGTAGCCTTCATACGTCTCCTGTGAACGTGCCAAAGTTGTCACAACAAGAAACAGTCAGGACCAAAATCGAGAGTCACGATGAGTGTGATTGACAATGAGTTGTCTACATGTGAATATATGTAGGCGAGAACGTGCCAAAGTTGTGAGTCGAAATATATTCATAGGGTCCACTTCTCACTATGGAATTCGATTTAATTATTGAATTTCTGTTATCTGTTGGGGATTACTGTATTACGTAAAGTAGTGAGAGACACTGTTGGGTTAAAAAATCCATAACTTAGGCAGTGTGTAATGTTATGAAAATTATCAGCTTTTGTTTTCCTTATTCTGTCGTGTAGATAGATTTTAACTTCTAATCCACTGCATGCATATTTTATATATATTTTCTGACTTCACTTATGGTTTCAGATTTCTAGAATAGGTTCTAGATTAGAGTAGGCTTAGATATTGTTAGATTAGTCTAAACCATCGGGAACTTTTGTTCCGATTTTCTTGAAAAATCAAGATTGGTAGTTACTTAGTTACTAAGTCACGATAGGTAATCTAAATAGGTATCTGTTTTATGATATAACTCTAGAGAGAATAGTTTCTTGTGTAGTATGAATTGACGTGAATTAGGTCATGTCTCGAGATTCTTGACTGGCATTAAGAAAAATCCTATTAAGTAACAAACATTGTTTGCTAATTAATTATTTGCAATTATTGTGAATAGTTGAAGGAAAATTATAAAGTTAAAGAAAGAAGATGCGTATAGTTGTGTGTAGAAAATATTGATTCTCACAATACGACAACTATAGGTATTGGATATCAGATCTTCTGTCTAGTTATTTAAAATATTGTTTAATGATTATTTTGATATTTGATATCAGAACTACGACTATTGGATAGTTACTTGTCTATTATAAACCATTGTTACATATTTTAATGCGACTAGTTGTGTCATTGATGTAGAGATCAACATTAAGAAATATTTTCGGTAATATAAATAATTTAGAATAGTAGTTTATGAAGTTTTATTGCTTAAGTATTAGATGCTCATCCTGTATAATAAAGGATGGTCTTATACAAGATCACACCACAAATCAATATCCATTTAATGAATATTGTATTCAGGGAATGTGATTGAAAATCTTATTTAACCAATGATCGTCATTGGACCACAAATTTATTAGACTAATGCATTGGATATCTGTAGTTTAATGAATTATAAACTACCTTGGGTAGTTTTCTTTACTTCGTAACTTAGTTAATGAATCGTCATGACTTAGTTACATGTTTATGAAAATCACATATTGAATGTCTTGAAAGGTTCGGGAACTTTCAATCTGTTCTGATGAAACGATGATCGAATATTTTGACTGGTTCAAAGATATTTTATCTGAAGTTTTGAAAATGTATCTTTAAATGTCATTGTGAGTCTTTGAATTGTTCAAAGATGTTTGATACGATCAAACATATGAATTTATGGTAATTAATTCTAAGGTTATTCAATGAATATGATTCTTACTGAATATTATTCATCTACAATTCCAACGTGATGGAATTGGTTAGTGGGAGGAATCGAATCTTTTATGATTTGATTCATTTGATATTGAGTGTTACCGAATTATTTTCGATACTCTTTAGGATATGCTCCAGTGACACTAATTTATCATTTTAATTAAGGTTCCATTAGTTTCTACAGTTACAGATTTGATATGTATAGGTAGAAAATTCGAGTATTGAAAAGTTTGAAATTTGAATCTTTCTTTTGTATAATAGATATATAATTGAAAGTATTTGCCCATCGGAGGTACAAGTAAAAGTTTATCATTTATTCTATTTAATAGAATATTGTATTCTATTTGATAGAATATTTTTTCTACGATCTCGAGTAATAAAATTATTTTATTACTTGATGTGTAACATCTGATGTTGACCATTGTAGAAAAGGCTTGACTTATTGAAGTCAAATGTGAAAGTGATAAACTATAAATGGAACAAAATAATTAATAAGATGAAAAGATTCTTAGACATTTTCCATATAAGTCAAATTCGATGTCAGAATCATTTGCGAAGTATTTGATACTTAACGGTTTTGTTGTTTTCTTATCGAATAAAATTATCCTATAACTTATAGTGGGAGCGATATTTGATATCGATTCTGGAAGTTAGCATTAAACTATAGATTTAAGATTGTTCATACTACGATCAAGTTTTGAACTTGATTGAGCTTTTGTTATGAATCGTTCATAAAATATGCGAATGGTTTGCGTAACAAAAGTAAAGTGATCTTATTAAAGGTTTGACCTTTATATTATTAAAGTGAGAATGGTTATACTCAGTAATCTATTGTAGATTCTGAGGAAACTTGTCTCTAGTCGCACTAATTGAACAATTAAAGATCTGTTGGTTAATGTTGATATTAAACTATGTATTTTAACTAGGAATGCAAAGTGGCGTTCCTGAATGGTTTCTTCGGAGAAGAGATCCATTGTGATTTCTTTGTTTGAAGAGTTCATTCAAGAATGGCCCTGGATTTTGTATTCTGCTAAGATCACAGTTTGATATACTAACTTATAGAGTCTATTGTAGACTCAGATGAGCTTTTCAGAAAATTATGTTCTCTAATTTTAATATCAGTCAGATTGTCTGATTTTATCAAAGCATAGAGAATACATATGTGTTAGTAGGGTTAGTGGGAGCATACAAATTTCTTTCTAATGTTATATATCATAACGACATTATCATTATTAATGTAATAATACGATGTTTTGAGGTAAAAGGTTTAACTAAGTCTGCTTATCTCCGTGAATGCAGTGAGAGTAGTCTCTGTTATATTTGATATAAAGTTTTACATATAATATAAAACTAAAATACTTGTGAGATACTCTCATTAATCGTGCATAAGATATGATCTAATAAAAGACACAACATGACTATCTGTGTGACAGCTAATATAATTGTTGGACAGTTAGTATGTCTTTTAGATATAGTATTCAGCTTTCGTAACAGATGATTCCTTATTCGAAAGAGAGATTTATTAGAATATATAGTCAACCTTACACATCATAGGATGATGGCATTATGAATATTATTTTTATATAGGATTAAATATATCAATTTAGTCGTAATTGTTACGAGCTATTTTGATATGCTGTAAACCATAGGATAGAACTTGAAACATATTTTATAGTACCTTTGAGATATTAAGAACGAGTTTCTTATTCATTGAGATTATAGTATGCAACCATCATGGTGAGATTAGTTTTGAGTCTAATTGTGATGTTAGAAGGTCTACATCATAAAGAGTCAGAAAAGATACAATGGGAGTGTCATAATTGATTCTACTATGTGAGTGGAATTAGTTGCAACTTATGAAGTATTGACTCATGAAGTTGCATAGTGATCCTATAGATTAGAAATTTTTGATATTAGTGTTGTGTTACTCGTTGTTTGCATAGTGTTTTGGATTTGATCCATAAATACTTGGACAACTCAGTATTTGTAACACAATATTGATGTTGCATCTGAGTCATATTGATGTATAACTTAGGTTCTACAAAATATGAATGATGTTGGCCAATGGAAACATTTGAGATTGTTGGATAAACTCAAAATGTCATAGCGGACCTACTTGTTGTTGACTACCTTTTGAGTGTTAGGTGAGCTCTTGAGGGCCATGTGTATGTGATACACATTTAGATGTGTATATGATATCGTGGATTGGCACAATAGCAAGTGGGAGAAATTGTTAGGGTTAGTGCTTGGAGCGCTAATCCGGATCGTGTTTATGTCCGATTCATGAGTGCGAATAATTTATTTTCATATATTACATAACAGATGGTATCACCTCTTGTCTTATATATATTGATTAGATTGAAACTAAATCTGGTTTAGCGATATATATATTAGACAAAGACCCGAGAATTTACAACGTAGTGCGCAGTTACAACATAGGTTGTAATTGACATTGGGAAGCATCACTATAAGTTGTATATTCTCAAATATAGTTCCTGGTCAATATTTACTGACATAAGTCAGTTGGTAAAATCCGCTGAGACCAGTACATTTCGTATATCGAGACTTGGTCTGATGGTTTATCCTAGTGAACCATGAGTCTTTGGAGACTCGTATAGACATGTAGGTTTTTATTCGATAAACATTGAATGACTCACTGAAGATTTCCTAATAGATGGTACACCAACGTCAATAGAAATCTTCTCGAGTCGAGTAGCATAGTGGTCCTTAGACTTGAGATACCACAATAGATATATGAATTATCCTCTACACTTTGATGAAAGTCACGTCACCGACCTTTTTAGGTCAGACCTCCGCCTATTCATTGGGTGTGGATTGATGCTCATGATATCCGGTGTGTATCAAGATAGAATCTGTCAGTCCTGTATACATGGCATAGGTATCCTGCACATGTTTGCGATCTAGTAAATCCATGGTCGTGGTACACTGCGGAAGCGAGTTCTGAGTGTTATTTAGAGATCATAAATTTCTAAGTCGACTATATTATACCTTAGGGATTTTACGTTCTCATCTATATCCCCGGTATAATATGGATAGCCTGTGCAGATGGATTATGCAATGATCTCGACTTGCATAGATCAGCGAGATAATCTATAGTCGTCATAATTTATAATTGGGTGAATTATGGACACGAAATTGGATTTTGTGACGGATATACCTGAACTTAGAGAGTCCCATAATATGAAGTGTACTCGTTGAGCACCAGGGCAACGTGTTATGAATAACATTAATTGTGCATAATATTTTAACTGATTAAATTAGTCAATTCGAATTGTTTAATCGATAAACGAATTTACACATGTCGGGAAAATTTTGGTCGTTCTAATGTGTATTTGTATTCGATATATAATTAGATTAGATACATATTTATTTATTTATGATGGCATGACACTTTAAAAGTAAATGAATAATTGATCTAATTAATGAATTAGACAATTTATTTTTTACTTTACAAGTGTAACAAGCCTATTTGTTATTTAATATATATTAAAGTAATATATATTTTTGATTGAGTCAAGTGTTGACTTTATCATATAGTATTTTAATATGTTTAAAATTAAAACATAACATGACTAATATTTCCAACAACTCACGCCGCTTTTGTGTATAAAAAAAAGTTGTTTTTCTTTTCATTTTTTTGGTGGAAAAGTGACAAAATCTTCCCCAACCAGTCACGCCACTTTTGGGCGAAAGGGAAAGAAAATGTTTTTTTCCTCTTTTTGGGGTAGTGAAGTTGCCGAATCTAGCCAACAAAATGGCTTCCAAATTTTGAGAGACAAAAGCGAAGGAAAAATTAAGAACAAACTTAGGGATTTTGGAATTTTGTGAGGTAAGCTTTGATTTCCATTACCTTGAAAGGTTATTCTTGATGTTCTTGCGCTTCTACAATAGTTGTAAGGTTTCTTGTTTTCTTAAAATTGGGGCTTTTTTATTTGGATGATAGTTTGAGTGGCTAGATGCATGTGTAAGTAAACTTTGAACTAAATTAAGGTAATTTGAGTTCAATTTATTGTTGGACAACTTGGTTTCCGTTCTAGAGTGTAATGACCACTCTTGTTATGCCTAGAATTATTCTAGAGTTCTGCATGTGTGGTGGCTTTGAATGGGTGTGAGATTAATTAGATTAATCTTGCTAAAATTGGATTTAAAGCATAATATGTGGACTATTTTTGTTCTCGTTTCAGACCTAAAAATCTGGAATTTTTTGATGAAAATATGTCATTTAGATGTGTATTCAAAGTTAGGATAATTTTTAGAAATTATTTCGGAGTGAAAATAAGTGAAAAAGGTGAAAAACGACGTCACCGGGTGAGTTTTCGGGCTTACCAGGTGACAGCTATCCAAACAGTGAATTGGTCACTGTTTGGGCAGCCCATGAACTGCCCAAATACCATTGGGGATGACCTGGGCAGCCCACGTGTGGTCTCGGTTGGTCGGTTCGACTAAAAAATATTTTTTGTTATTTTGCAGAAAATCATTTTCGTGAAAGTTTCCTAATGTTTTTATCATTAATTATGTCGTTCTATGATATCGAATAATATGTTTATGTGAAATATTAATAAGTTATATATATATATATGATATTGAATAATTTATTGGGTAACCTTAAAAGTTTTAAAATTATGATTTCACCCGAACTGTGCTTCCGCTGCGCCTGACCCCAACAAAATCAACATCCGTCAGAAAATCAGAGTCTGTATATCCTTTGAGGATCATATCCTCACTAGAATATATAAGCATATAATTTCTAGTTCTCTTAAGATATTTGAGAATATGTTTCACAGACACCCAATGATCCAATCCTGGGTTAGACTGAAACCTATTGACTACTCCCACTGCAAAACAGATATTTGGTCTCGTGCATAACATAGCATACATGAGACTACCAACTGTTGAGGCACATATGATATGTCTCATTTCCTCAATTCTTTGAGGTGTCTTAGGAGACTATTTCTTTGACAAATGAATTCCATGTCGATAAGGCAAATTGCCTTTCTTGGAATTCTGCATCCCAAATTTACAAGGATCTTGTCGATATATGATTTTCTGAGACAGCTAACAGTTGTCTCTTGCGATCCTGAAGAATTAGGATCCCAAGTACATAACTGGCATCTCTCAATCTTTCATTTCAAATTGGTTAACTAGCCATGATTTCACTTCTGATAATATTTTTACATCATTCCCAATGAGTAAAATATCATCGACGTACAAAACAAGAAAACCAACTTTCCGTCAATGACGCGCTTGTAAACACAAGGCTCATCGACGTTATGCTCAAAATTATAAGACTTGATCGTGGTATCAAATCTTATGTTCCAAGATCGAGATGTCTGCTTAAGTCCATAAATGGACTTTTACAGCTTGCAAACCTTTTGCTCTTGAACTTAGGCTATGAACCCCTTTGATAGTACCATATAGATACACTCATCAAGATTGTCATTCAAAAATTCAATTTTGATGTCCATCTGCCAAAGCTCATAATCATAATATACGGAAATGGAAAGAAGAGTGTGGATGGATTTGAGCATGGTTACTGATGAGAAAGTCTCATCATAGTCAACTTCTTCTTTATAGGTATAACCCTTGGCCACTAGTCTAGCCTTGAAGGTCTGTACATTTTCTTCTGCTCCCCTCTTTCTTTTGTAGATCCACTTGCAACCTATGGGTTTTACCCCATCAGGTTGGTTTATAAGTTCCCAGACTGAGTTGGAGTACATAGACTACATCTCGAGGTTCATGGCTTTAAGTCATTCCTCTTTGTCAGAATCATTTATTGCACTACGATAGGTCAATGGATCATCTACACCATAAATGAATGCGACAACTTGTGCCTCTCCAACTCCTAGATAGCGACTAGGTTGTCGTACAACCTTCCCACTCTATTTAGGTAGCAGATCATTCTGATATACTTGCATCTGACGCTCAGATGTCAAAGGCGCTATGTGTCTGTCAAGTGTTGTTGACGATGGTGTGCTAGTCGAACCAGCAAGTAAATCCTCGAGTAACACTTTACTTCGAGGTTTGAACTCCCTTATATAGTCTTCTTCAAGATACGTAGCGTTTTTCGACACAAACACTTTGTTATCTTGAGGACTATAAAAAAAACTAACCCATAGTCTCCTTAGGATAGTCTGCTGTGGTGTTCCAAGAGCTGTGAGTTGTGAAACGATCACATACTCAACTAAGAATTCCTCGAAATCTCTATCAAGGTATTCTCCTTCATGATCCGATCATAGAGTTTTGATAGTCTTACCTAATTGGTTCTCAACATCAGCATGATATTCTTTGAACTTTTCAAAAGTATCTAACTTGTGCTGCATTAGGTAAACATATCATATCTAAAATAATCGTCAATAAATGTGACTAAATATTCATAACATCATCGAGCTCTTACATTCAACGGTCCGCAAATGTCCGAATGTATCAGCTCAAGTGGTTGACCGACTTTTATACCTTTTCCAGTAAAAGGTCTATTGATCATCTTTCTTTCTAAACAAGATTCACAGACTGGAAAATTTCCAAGCTTCAACTGCTTTAAAACTTCATTCTTTATCACCTTATTTATCCGGTCAAGGCTAATATGACCAAGTCTAAGATGTCATAGATATGTGTAATCATGATAATCTTTTGCCGTTTTATTTTAGGTTTTTCAACTTTAAATATTTCAGTATTAAGTAGTGAATTATGTGTTAACAGCCTTAATGTTGGACAATTATGACCCATAACATCACTACTTGTAAAAGATATTGTGGTTTTTGTACAAATTAACTATGTGACAAAGGAAATTGCTATTTTATCATTTTGTAATTAGATTACTCGAATATATATAAATGATAAAAGTCCTTATGATTAGTTCCAGATTAATAAGATATGAGATAATATCGATCGACGAAAGGTTTAATCATTAAATATCCATAGTCGTAGTATTATCGAGACTGGATATCGATAATGCAGAATAGACTAGTATTGCATTTGTGCACGTTATGGAAGCGTAACGACATAGTTCTCATATATTTGGGCATTGGATACTCATGCAAGTGCAATAGGAGCTTCTGTTTGCCGATGGTACGAAAAGAGCTTCGCTCTAGATAGACCATTCGGAATCCCATTGGTAGTATGACTATGTGTCTATGGGGATCCGAATCAGGGTAGATGTATTTGATCTTAACCTGAGACTTGCATCGCTAATACTTGCGATAATCAGTATGCTTTGGTTTTGGTTGTCCGGGGCTTTAACAGGTTCTGTGTACGCCTCTTCTGGGTTTACTAAGAATCGTAGTGTATTGGGTGTGATGTCAAGATGGAAGTATCACTTTAGTCATATGGAGATGATGATCACGCATGGATACAGAACTGGTACTCTTTAATGCTGCAGCTATTGGGATAGTATGACAAGGTCATGATTATCCGATTATAGAGACTAGTTGCTAGTGATCTGATATATGCTTCGTACGGGGCAGACACAATTCCAGCCTCAGGCCTAGCATGTGACATCCGATATTAGATCGTAATGCACAATACTTAGTATACTACGCTTGATAAAGATTATGTATTCCTTAAAAGAATATTTCTGGAGACTTGGGTAGCCACGGTGCTTTGCTAGAAGCCAACCATGTCTTGTAAATCGGTAAGAACGTGGTACTAGGTACGCACGTATTCGGATAGTCCGATAATCGTATTTACTGCCAACATATCCAGAGATCTCATGGGTCGCTTCCCAAAGATTCACCGATGACGTTTGACTTGAACAGAATTAATCTAGGATTAATTATAAGAGAGAGAAAATTAATATGGGATTAATTACGGCAAGAATTTATCTGGGATAAAATTCGATTAGAAAAGAGAACGCGATTAATTTGGAATTAATCGATTAAATAATATATTGTATATATTAAATGAAATTAGATTTCAAAGTGGAATTAAAATTGGATTTTAATTCGGACGAACGAATCAATTTAGAATTAATTCGTAAGCGACATTCGTAATAATATTGCGAGACATTATTATTTAATTAAATTGGATTTAATTACGTCGCAACGACAAATTCGTTTAATTCGGAATTAGACGAACCCGGGCCCGAGCGAAGTTGCGTGTTGAGTTGTTCGACTTAAATTTGGAATTTAAAAGTGGTGGGACCCACTTTACTTACATCAACATGTTTGACATGTGATGGAAGTTTTTAAAAGTTGTGTAAAGTTTGGATTGCTTTTTCAACACACAATCCAAACCAACACACTTTGTTTTTTTTTTTGAAAGACATATACCAACTTTGATTTTTTAGGATTTGGTAATTTATTTTAGAAATCGAAATATCAAAAAAAAAATACTCTCTCCCTCTCCCCTCACTTTGTTGTGAACATCATCTTCTCCAAGGGAAATTTTGCTTCAAAATTTCTTTAAGCTAGCACTTTCAAGGAGTCAAACAAGGTGATAGGGAAACAAATTCCTTGAGTTTGGAACACAAACACAAAGCTTGGAGCTTCCGAAAGGAAAAGATTTTTGAAATCTCAACATCCGATCATTGTAAGTATTTCCGCAACTTCTTTGAATATTCACACACAATATCATGTTAGAGATCCTTGGCATGTTCTAGGAACACTTACAATGGTATCAGAGCTTTTTCTAAGCATGATTTTACTTTAGGGTTTATGGACTTTATTTGGGGTTTTTGTGTTTGGAACATGATTTCTTCAAATTGGTTGTTTGGTTGAGCTTTGATGATGATGAATTAGATTTATGCATCTTAGGAATTGAGAAAATAAATTGGATAAAATTTTCCCTAATTCCTTAGCCTTGGCCGAATACTACCCTACACAATATCATGTTAGAGATCATTGGCATGTTCTAGGAACACTTACAATGGTATCAGAGCCTTTTCTAAGCATGATTTTACTTTAGGGTTTATGGACTTTATTTGGGGTTTTTTGTGTTTGGAACATGATTTCTTCAAATTGGTTGGTTGGTTGAGCTTTGATGATGATGAATTAGTCTTAGGAATTGAGAAAATAATTTGGATAAAATTTTTCCTAATTCCTTAGCCTTGGCCGAATACTACCCTAGGTGTGTTCATGGAGATTCTTTGTTAATTTGACTATTGGATGAGTTTATGGCATGATATGTATATTAATTGTTGATTTAATTAGATTGAAATCAAAATTGGATATTTTTATGCCAAATTGTCGTGAGCATGATAAGCATGGAATGAATTATTTTGCTTCAATTTGTGTTGGACATGAGTTGATTAATTAAAGCATGATTAATTAGTTTAATTGGTGTTTTGGAAATATTAGTTTAACTAATTAATTATGGCTATTACACTTTAATTAAAATTAATGTAATATTTGGAATGTTATATTAATTAAAGTTAGTCTTTAAAATTGGATTGGGCTAAGTTTATTGTATTTGGGCTTAATGGGCTTGGTTGGGCCAAGCTTGGTTTAGGACAATTGGATTGGATCCATATTGGGCCTAAAACCATTCCATAAAGTCTAAATATAACTTTTGGGCCTTTTAATATTTAATTGGGCCTAATGGGCCAAAATTGATTTTATGGCAAAGAGTGATTCCTAAATTGGGCCTTGGAATCTTGGATTGGATCCATAATAGCCAAATCTCATGCCTTAAGAATTAATTAAAAGCTCATTGGACTTTAATTAAAATAGTATTGGATACTAATTGAGCATTTGAGACCCATTAAGATTGGATTTAGAATCTAAGTCTAAAAGGCACTAAAATAAGTGTAATTATTTAATTTGGAATTAATTTTGAATTAGTATTGAACAAATTAAATTGGATTTAAAATTGTAGTTCGATATAATTCAAGAATACGCACTTTGAGTACTTATTCTTTAAACGAGTTGGACTCACGCAAATGAAATCGTTGTTTGAACATTGGATGGTCATTAATTCAAAGATTAATTAATTGGATTAGATTGATTGAATAACATGTTTTGTGTGAATACATGGATGTATTGTATGAATAATGTATATCAGATGGATATTAGAAGGGTGAGGGCAATTTTGGAAATTTTTGTAATAAATTTAGAATTTATTAAATTGGACCTGCGTGTCCAGCCTATTATCTCTTTATCTCTTTGTACTTCTCTTCTCACCAATTACCCTCAATGTAAATGAGGTTTCTTTGATGTATTATGTAATTGGGTAGAAGTAAGAATAGTGCTAGCGGGAGAGAGAAGAAAATGAGAGATTTTTTCTAGGAACAATTTGTTTTATATCCATCCGCATATCATTATTATTTATTGTGCGCATTATTATGCTTTTAGAATGCATGCTTAAGGGTGTATGATGAGACCTAATCAAATATAATAAATTGGTTGCCAATTTACGCGAAAACCCTCAATCAAATATTAAGCGTTTTCCTTCCATTGAGTGGTTCTCTCTCAAGATCCAAGATTGGCATTGGTTTATTGGCCAAAGTCAAGATCAATGTCCATCGTGGATGTGTTTGAACTACGAAAGCTTTGTTCTATATTGCATGTCTTGGGCGGTTGTGACTTGTTGGCCAAAGTCAAGGTCACTTCTAGTTCATCGACGTGGATTACGAAGCTTTCCCACTGTCAATGGGTCCCGCTTAACTAGAATCATTAAGCTTGTTGAGCCAAAGCCAAGACTTAGTTGATTCAGAGGAAAATGTTAGGAAATATATTAGATATATTTACATATATTGGATATATGTTTCGGGCTTGGAGGTCCACCTACCGGATCTAGGAATTGGATTGGATCCAATTGATCTTAGAGATCTACCTAGTTAAATTTCATACAGCCTGTTGGCCAAAGTCAAGGTTGTATGTTATTTAACGGGATCCTAGCCCACTAGGAAACTATGTTTCCCGAGTACTCAACAGAGGGTTAGAGGCTCGCCGAAAAATAGTGGGAGGCCGGTATTAAATTTGCAATTTCGTTTAATACTTGCCAAATACACACTTTCAAATTATTTTCGTCATTATATATTTATATTAGTTGGACTAATATTTTATTATTTTCTTTTTACAGTTGGACTGTACCCGAAATCGTTAATTGAATACTTAGACTATTGCAATTAAGATGGCTGGAAAGATCAACGTTAGAGACATTATCATGGGTGAAAATGTCTTTAACGGTGTGAACTTTCCTGACCGGGATATGAACCTCAGGATTGTCCCGGGGGCTGAGAAGATGCTCTATACGATAGAGAAACCTCTCGGGCCTAAGCCCGGAATTGAGCAGCCACTTGAGCTTGAGCTTTGGAAGACTCACAGTGATGACAACTCAACTGCTCAATCCGTCATACTTGCTGCAATGACCCCACAATTTCGTCGTCAAAACAATGGATTGGATCCCCACGAAATGATGTTGAAATTGAGGGACCTTCACCGATCTAATCTTAGATCGCAGAAGTATGAATTGCAGAAGAAGCTCTTTCGCTCTCGTATGTCAGATGGTACATCTGTCGAGCACCATGTGTCATAGATGATTGCTGACATCGAACAGCTGGGTCAACTGGGCATAACCTTTGAGGCTGAGACTTCCATAGATTTGATCTTACAGTCTCTTCCTGACAGCTGGAGCGAGTTCGTCATGAACTACAATATGATGAACCAAGAAATGACTCTTGGAGAGTTGATGGCAATGCTGAAAGAGGAAGAAAAAGAGCTTTTAAAGGGCAAGAAGCGCGAGGCGTACTTCGCTTCGACATCTCAGAATTCCAAGGCTTGGTCGAAGGCTTCTTGAGGTGTGAAGAAGAAGAAGAAGAGAAAGGGCAAGGCCAAGTCATCAAAGTCTTCTGGGAAGGCAAATGACAAATCCCAAGATGTCTGCCTACAGTGTGGCAAACGGGGTCACTGGAAGCGTGACTGCCATGAGTACAAGGCGCACATGAAGGAAGTGAAGGCGGGCAAGGCACCGGTTTCAGATATGTTTGTTATTGAAATAAACATTTCTACTTCTAGTTTTAAAAATTGGATTTTTGATTTTGGATGTGGTACTCATATATGTACTGATGTGCATGATCTGCAGATTAGTAGAAGACTGGCTTTAGGAGAGATCGACCTCCGAGTTGGAAATGGGACTAGAGTCGCCGTTTTGGCTGTTGGAACCTATATTTTGGAACTTCCCTCGGGACATGTACTTACTTTATCAGGCTGTTATTATGTACCTAGTTTGACTAGAAACATTATATATGTATCTTGTTTAACCCATTGTGGGTATACCTTTGTATTCAGGAACATATGGTGTTTTGTTTATAAAGATGATTTTGAGATATGAACTGCTGATGTAAATAATGGTCTTTATATTTTGAATATAAATGAATCTCAAACACATAACATGACAAACAAAAGACTCAAAATGAGTAAAAAAAATGAAACTTATATGTGGCATTGTCGTCTGTGACACATAAACAAGACTTGTATATCCACACTTTCAAAGAGTGGATACTTGGACGGATTTGATCCTAATTCATATGATGTCTGCGAATCTTGTTTATTAGTCAAGATGCCTAAAATGCCTTTTAGCGGTAAAGGTGTACGTGCCACCGAACCGTTAGCCCTCGTTCATAGTGACGTATGTGGGCCCATATCTAGCCAGGCTAAAGGTGGATATGAATACTTCATAACCTTTATGGATGATGCATCGCGTTATGGTTATGTGTATCTTATGAGACACAAGTCGGAAACTTTTGAGAAATTCAAAGAGTTTTGACACGAAGTAGAAAAACAGACCGGTAAAAGTATTAAACCATTACGGTCGGTCCGTGGTGGAGAATACTTAAGCAATGAGTTTCTTGATTACTTGAAAGAGTATGGTATTCTTTCACAGTGGACTCCTCCCGGAACACCTCAATTAACCGGTGTGTCCGAACGGAGAAACCGAACTTTGTTAGACATGGTAAGGTCTATGATGAGTCGCACAGAGCTACCAATTTCCTTCTGGGGATATGCATTGAACAATGTAATACTTATTTTGAATAAGGTTCCATCAAAGTCTGTTGAACATACTCCATATGAAATATGGACAGGAAAGAAACCAGGTTTCACATTCCTGAAGATTTGGGGATGCTGGGCATATGAAAAACGTTTGGATGGTACCAAACTAGAACCCAAATCGGATAAGTGCCTATTTGTAGGTTATCCTAGGGAAACCAAAAGATATTACTTCTACAACCCACAAGAGAACAAGGTATTTTTTGCTCTACATGCGGTTTTCCTCGAAAATGAATTCCTAAATGCAGTGGTAAGTGGGAGGAAAGTAGAACTCGATGAAAATCGTAGTGATACTATTCCTGGCACCGATTCCATAACGGAACACGAACAGTTCATCAGGGATGAAAGTGTACCATAATCTTTTAATACACAAGAACCGCGTAGATCAGAGAGAGTCAGAAAATAACTTGAGAGGTATGGGTTTCTGATCTCACCTCATGTGGATATTAATATTATTGAGAAAGATGAACTGGCTACGTATGAGGAAGCGATACAAGGTATCGACTCCGCTTTATGGCAAGATGCAATGAAGTCCGAAATGGATTCCATGTATACCAGCCAAGTCTGGGCACTGGTTGATGCACCAGAAGGCGTTAAGCCGATTGGTTGTAAATGGGTCTTCAAGAAGAAGACGGACATGGATGGCAACATACAAACGTACAAAGCTAGGCTTGTAGCAAAAGGGTATCGTCAATGACATGGTATAGATTACGACGAAAATTTTTCACCTATTGCCATGATTAAATCCATTAGGATAATGCTTGCTATTGCAACATATTTCGATTATGAAATGTGGCAGATGGACGTCAAAATCGCTTTCCTTAACGGAAACCTTTTGGAGGATGTTTATATGCAATAGCCTGACGATTTTATCGTACCAAAACATGCAAACAAGGTTTGCAAGTTAAATCAATCCATTTATGGATTGAAGCAAGCATCGCGTTCTTGGAATCAACGTTTTGATGAGATCATAAAAGAATATGATTTCATTCAAAACGAAGATGATCCTTGTGTATATAAGAAGGTTAGTGGGAACACACTGACATTCATTATCCTTTATGTTAATGATGTATTGCTTATTGGCAATGACATTCCAATGCTACAATCAGTGAAAGCTTGGCTTTCATTAAAATTCTCCATGAAAGATCTGGGAGAAGCAACCTTTATTCTGGGAATAAGGATCTACCAGGATAGATCTAGAAAGCTGTTTGGACTCTCCCAGAGTTCGTACATTGACAAAGTGTTGAAGAGATTCAACATGGATCAATCAAAGAGGGGACTGCTGTCAGTGTCACATGACGTCTCTCTATCTAAGGACATGTGTCCTAAAACTCAAGATGAGAGAGACAACATGAGTTGGATCTCGTTCGCTTCTGTAGTCGGATCGATCATGTATTCCATGATATGTACGCGACCTGATGTCTCGTATGCTTTGAGCATGTGCAGTCGCTATCAGTCCAATCTAGGTGATGGTCACTGGGTTACGGTTAAGAACATCCTTAAGTATCTTAGACGAACTAAGGATACTTTCTTAGTTTATGGAGATGGAGAACTTGAGGTAACTGGGTTTATCGACGCAAGTTTCCAAACCGATAAAGACGACTCTAAGTCGCAATCAGGGTACATATTTTGTTTGAACAACGGAGCAATGAGCTGGAAATCTATCAAGTAATAGGCTGTTGTCGATTCAACAATAGAAGCGGAATATATTGCAGTAGCTGAAGCAGTAAAAGAGGCAGTTTGGATCCGTAAATTCCTAATTGGATTAGGAGTAGTTCCGTTAGCAGCTGAGCCCGTTCCTTTGTATTGTGACAATAATGGAGCTATAGCGCATGCTAATGAACCGCGGTCTCATCAATGATCCAAGCATGTACTTCGACGGTTTCATCTGATTCATGAGATCATACATCGTGGCGATGTGAAGATCGAAAAGATCGCCTCAAATGACAACATTGCAGATCCACTGACGAAAGTTATCTCTCAGCAAAAGTTTGAGCGACATATACATAGTTCAGGTGTTAGATATTTGAGTAATTGGATATGAGCCAAGTGGGAGATTGTTGGACAATTATGACCAATAGCATCACTATTTGTAAAAGACATTGTGGTTTTTGTACAAATTAACTATGTGACAAAGGAAATTGATATTTTATCATTTTGTAATTAGATTACTCAAATATATATAAATGATAAAAGCCTTTATGATTAGTTCCAGATTAATAAGATATGAGACAGTATCGATCCACTAACTGTTTAATCATTAAATATCTCTAGTCGTAGTATTATCGAGACTGGACATCGATAATGCGGAATAGACTAGTATTGCACTTGTGCGCGTTATGGAAGCGTAATAGCATAGTTCTCATATATTTGGGCATTGGATACTCATGCAAGTGCAATATGAGGTTCTGTTTGCCGATGGTACGAAAAGAGCTTTGCTCTGGATAGACCCATCGGAATCCTATTAGTAGTATGACTATGTGTCTATAGGGATCCAAATCAGGGTAGGTGTATTTGATCTTAACCTAAGACTTGCATCGCTAATACTTGTGACAATCAGTATGCTTTGGTTTTGGTTGTCTGGGGCTTTAACAGGTTCTGTGTACGCCTCTTCTGGGTTTACTGAGAATCGTAGTGTATTAGGTGTGATGTCAAGATGGAAGTATCACTTCAGTCATGTGGAGATGATGATCACGCATGGATACAGAACTGGTACTCTTTAATGCTGCAGCTATCGGGATAGTATGACAAGGTCATGATTATCCGATTACAGAGACTAGTTGCTAGTAATCCGATATATGCTTCGTACAGGGCAGACAAAATTCCAGTCCCAGGCCTAACATGTGACATCTGATACTAGATCGTAATGCACAATACTTAGTATACTATGCTTGATAAAGATTATGTATTCCTCAAAAGAATATTTCTGGAGAATTGGGTAGGCACGGTGCTTTGCTAGAAGCCAACCATGTCTTGTAAATCGGTAAGAACGTGGTACTAGGTATGCACGTATTCGGATAGTCCGATAATCGTATTTACTGCCAACATATCCAGGGATCTCTTGGGTCGCTTCCCAAAGATTCACCGATGACGTTTGACTCGAACAGAATTAATCTAGGATTAATTATAAGAGAGAGAAAATTAATATGGGATTAATTACGGCAAGAATTTATCTGGGATAAAATTCGATTAGATCAGAGAACATGATTAATTTGGAATTAATCGATTAAATAATATATTGGATATATTAAATAAAATTAGATTTCAAAGCAGAATTAAAATTGGATTTTAATTCGGGCGAACGAATCAATTTAAAATTAATCCGTAAGCGACTTTCGTAATAATATTGTGAGGCATTATTATTTAATTAAATTGGATTTAATTGCGTCGCAACGAAAAATTCATTTAATTCGGAATTAGACGAACCCGAGCCCGAGTGAAGTTGCGTGTTGAGTTGTTCGACTTAAATTTGGAATTTAAAAGTGGTGGGACCCACTTGACTTACATCAACATGTTTGACATGTGATGGAAGTTGTTAAAGGTTGTGTAAAACTTGGATTGCTTTTTCAACACACAATCCAAACCAACACACTTTGTTTTTTATTTTTGAAAGACATATACTAACTTTGATTTTTTAGGATTTGGATATTGATTTTAGAAATCAAAATATCAAACAAAAAAAATACTATCTCTCTCTCCCCTCACTTTGCCGTGAACATCCTCTTCTCCAAGGGAAATTTTGCTTCAAAATTTCTTCAAGCTAGCACTTTCAAGAAGTCAAACAAGGTGATAGGGAAACCAATTCCTTGAGTTTGGAACACAAACACAAAGCTTGGAGCTTCCAAAACGAAAAGATTTTTGAAATCTCAACATCCAATCATTGTAAGTATTTCCGCAACTTCTTTGAATATTCACACACAATATCATGTTAGAGATCTTTGGCATGTTCTCAAAGTTACACTTAACCCCTATAAATTATTTTCAAAGTTTCCTGTGTAAATAGTTAATCAATTTCTACCAATAATATCCTAATTATTATTAAATGAAATAAAAAAAAACCGTCATCCAAAAGTTTTGAAACAGAAATCAAATTCCTGCGAAAACCAGGAATAAATAACACATTGTTTAAACATAAATAACTATTATTTAAAAATTTTAAACTAGAAATTCCCACTGCTCTTGTTGAAATGACATCCCTTGTCCAACCTTCAGAGTGTAGTCACCTTCAGCAAGGTCCTTCCATGAATCAAGTAGCTGCAAAGAAGAACAAACATGGTTAGTGGCTCCAGAATCAACAATCCTTACGGATTTATCATCCTCTACTAAAAAAGATTCAATGACAAGTAAATCATATTTACATGTGGCCTTATTATCTTTCAGCTCACCAAGGTATTTATGACAGTTCTTTTTCTAATTTCAATCCTTGTTGCAATAGAAACACTTTCCATTGGGCTTGGCATCCTTGGAGCTCCTATTGTTCTTCTTCATAAGCTTTGCCTTAGTCTTCCCAGTGCTTTTCTTCTTATTCTTGACAGATTTAGAAGATTCAGCAACATTTGCCTCTCCACTGGGCTTACGAGGTTCTGTTAGGGTTGGTGCTCGGAGTGTCAATCCGGATCGTATTTATGTTCGATTCATGAATACGAACAATGCCTTTTTCCATAATATTACTTATTTAATGGTAGCACCTCTTGTCTTTCATATACATATTCGATCTAATTATGATTATATACCTAATTAAGATTATATTGAAACTAAATCTGATTTAGTGATACGTATATATTAGACAAAGACCATAGGATTTACAATGTAGTGCGCAGTTACAACGTAGTTTGTAATTGATATTGGGAAGCGTCACTATAAGTTGTATATCCTTAAATAAAGTTCCTGGTCAAGATTTACAAACACGGGTCGGCTAGTAAAATCTACTGAGACCAATACATGTCGTATATCGAGACTTGGTCCGATGGTTTATCCCAATGAACCATGAGTCTTAGGAGACTCGTATAGACGTGTAGGTGTTTATTTGATAAACATTGAACGACACTGAAGATTTCCTAATAGATGGTACACCAACATCAATAGGAATCTTCTCAAGTCGAGTAGCATAGTGGACCTTCGACTTGATATACCACTGTGGATATATGAGATATTCTCCACACTTTGATGGCAATCAAATCACCGATCTATTTAGATCAGACCTCCGCCTGTTCGTTGGGTGTGGACTGATATTCATGATATCCAGTGCGTATCAAGATAGAATCTGTCAGTCCTATGTACATGGCAAAGGTTTCCTACACGTGTTTGCGATCTAGTAAATCCATGGCCGTGGTATAACTTCGGAAGCGAGCTCCGAGTGTTATTTAGAGATCGTATATTTCAAAGTCGAATATATTATACCATAAGGATTTGACGTTCTTATCTATATCCCAGGTATAATAAGGATAGCCTGTGACAGAAGGATTATACGTATGCAATGACCTCAACTTGCATAGTTTTAGCGAGATTATCCATGGTCATTATAATTCATGAGTGGGTGAATTATGGACACGAAATTGGATTTCGTGACGGATAAACCTAAACTTAGAGAGTCCCACAATATGAAGTGTACTCGTTGAGCACTTGGGCAACGCGTTATGAATAATATAGATTATTCGTAATACTTTACCGGATTAAATGAGTTAATTCTAGTCGTTTAAACGGTTAAACGAAAATACATGCATTATAGGCATTTCGATCAATTAATAATTAATGTGTATTTGTATTAGATACAAGATTTGATTTGATACATATTAATTAATTGTCAAATGAGATTTTGACACAAGTCATTAATATATGTATTTTTTTTATTTAATGTAATTAAAAATACATATATAGATATTTATATTAATTAATTATTTAGTTATTTAATTGTTAAATAATTAAATAATTAGAAATTGAATATCATATCCATAAGTCATAATTAGTATGATAAGTGGTGAGATATTATTGGTAACAAATGGCTTGATTTTTTTAGCTTGAAGAATTCAAATTGAATTTGAATTCTTTAAATTATGATTAAATGAAATCTAAATGACCATTTTACCCCCAATTTCGTCCTAGCCCTATTATATAAAGTGAAAATTTTTTTTTTCTCTTTCATTAGAAGCCTTGGTCGAAATTCATCTCCATAGAAAGCTCCCAAAATATTTCCTTGAATAAACTTGAAAGAAAATGATGAAATCAAGAAGAAAGCTTAAGGTAGTTAGGAGATTTTGAGGTAATCTTCAATATTCTTAAGCTTAGAAAGTTTGTATCTTGTTCTTGAGTATCTAGAAGAGTTCTAGGGTTTCTTTCTTTCTTGGATTTTGGGGCTTTTTGATTTGGAGGATGGATTTGGAGGCTAGATGCATGTGTGAAGTTGGATTGGATGATATTAGTGTAATATTGATTCAATTTTGTCATTTGATAACTTGTTGCCATTCTAGAGTGTTATGACCACTCTTGTAACTCCTAGAATTATTCTTGAGTTCTTCATTTGTGGTGACTTTGGTTGGTGTAAATATTAATATGATTAATGTTGAGAAAATTGGATTTAAAGCATGAAAAATGATTTTTCTGGTTACCAAATCAGATCTGGAATTTTTGTGATTTTGGTGATGAAACGTATGTTTTATAAATGTATTAGATGCGTTTTGGGCATTGGAACTATTGCCGGAAATTGTTTCGGAGTTGAAATATGCAAAAACGGCGAAACGTGTTACCGGGTGAGTTTCAGGCTTACCGGGTGTCCGCTGTCCAAACAGTGAATTGACCACTGTTTGGGCAGCCCATGAAATGCCCAAGCACTATTGGAGCTGACCTGGGCAGCCCCCATGTGTGTTGGTTGGTCGGTTCGGACAAAAACGCGTTTTATGACATTTTGCTTAAAAATATTTTCGTAAAAGTTTCGCGATATTTCTAACCTGTTTATGTCGTTATTTGATATCGAATAAATATGTTTAGGTGAAATATGAATGAATTATTCATATTGGATATTGAATAATTTATTTGGTAATTTTAAAAGTTTTAAAGTTACGATTTCGCCCGAACCGCGAGCTTCCGTTGCGCCCGTGCCAAAACCCCAACAGGTTCCACCAGCATGAACTCTTAATGGGTGAGCTTATTTAGCAGTTGAGTCAAAATAAAAGTCAACGTGTTCATAAAATAATTGCTTTTAAATTGTAGGAAAATCTTTGAAAGAGTTTTCATGATCATGGTCATCTGGTTACGCTTGTCAATACGAGCTCCATGAGTTTCAGCCGTGTTGAGGTAGATCATCATCCTCAAAACATGCTCTTGAACTGATGTCCCTTCCTTCATCCTCGCGGTCATCGCTGAGACCATAGCCTCATGATGCTGCAACTCCGAAGGCTGCCCGAACATGCTCTGCAATGACTTCATCATCAAAGATAGTATAGCCATTAGCTCATTCTTTGTAGCAAGAACCTCGGACATCCCTGCTAGCAAGTAGCAGCAGTTTTTCTCATTGGTCGTGACCCATTTCTGGTAGGCATCGTGTATAGCTTGGCCAGGATTTCTGGCTGGCTCGGGAGGACATTCCTCCGTCATGACAAACTTAAGGTATTCACATACCAGAATGGCGTTCATGTTACTTTTCTATTTAACATAATTTTCTCCCGTTAATTTGTCATTAGAGAGAATAACAATAATTGGAGAAACCATGGCTGAAAATAATTTTAAAGTAAACATTCATTTAATATACATTCATCGCATATTAAAATTATCAAACATTTAGGCATAAAATTAAGCATGATGCATGAACCATATATAATGAATTAGAAACCTAAAAGAATTACTATGTCACGTAAATCTATCATCTCACAAATAAATGTCGTCATAGGGTAGGTCAAGTATTTACATGATAGATCGAGACAATCTCAATTGATTAATATATGCATGAATAACTCTTATTCCTATATTAACCGACCGTCGTTTGATTTGATCAAAGAATTTCGATTAACATTCAATCATTCCTTCGTGAGTGTAACCCGTTGTTTCAGAACCCTCGGACTTAAGTAGTGAGGTGTCTCGTAGGGTAGGTTAGTTCACTAGATACATCTAGAGTTCTCATCCTCTAGGAATCCAAATTAGATATTGACCCTAAAATGACACCATCCGTAGGGGGACAAATATAAAGTCATCTTGAGGCGCCTTTTGAATCTCACATTTTTCGGACTAACAACGGAGATCGCGAGATATATTATCATATATCCATCTCCCAGTCACTATTTTAGATTTAAGATTTTTACTTAAAATATCTAATATTATAATTCACTAGTGTTTATAAGTACATGCCCAGCTAAAACATAACTTTATATTACACTAGTGTATAATTAGTGATCTAACTAATTTTAACTCTTAAAATTTTATACACTAATTCTCATTAGTCTCAACTAATATCTTACTTAATTAAACTAATTGAATCGAGTTTGGTTTAGTGACCTAATTAATTTTAATTCTTAAAATTTTAGTTTACAAACAAGTTTAAAATTTAAAATTCAACAAATGGATAAAATTTTAAATAAACTATTTAATTAATATAAACGCGTTATAAATTCCAATGATACGTGGAATTGTGTCCCGAGTGCAGACCACACAACCGTCCATTCAGAATCGGTTATGGAATTTACGTCCGAGTTTCCATCTGATATACCAATGGAAAACATGATGCACTTATAAAACGCATAATTATTAAATTTTTGAATTTCCAATTTTAAACCATTAAACCAACTAATCTTATTAATTTATTTTCATGCATATCATATTCCAATTTAACTCTTTTAAATTTCATAAAATTACATTTTATGAATATAATATTTATGCATCTAAAACATGTTATGGCATGTGAAAATACAAGAGTTGGCGCCCTACGCTATATGACATGTTGTTCAAATATTTTGAAATAAACATACATATAACATAAAAATAAAATGCATTGACCGGACTCTTATTTTTCATATACTAATGTAATTAGTACAAAATATATCAAGGCATCCTCTGGTCTTCAAATCCCGCTTCATGGAGGGGTGTTGAGTCTTTGGCGGCATCGGCACTTCAAAATGCATAAAATGTTACAACTTGAAATTTTTACATAGGAAAATAAATTTGCAACACTTGTAAAATAATGGCATTGTGGCCTTACATTCCCAAAACTAAAAACAATATAAAAATAAGAGCCGAAAAATTTTACGATTAATACAATACATTCATCATTTGAATCTAAAAATAAACATTTATCACATGAATATTAAAATGTGTCTACTCATCTCAATATGCATATAAACAATTTATATCTCATATAAATCATTAAAAACATCAACTTATAATAAAAATAGAAGGATTAAGAACACTTTTCAACCTTGCTCTTTGATGTCAATTGTATGAATCGATTTCCTAGAGCAGCAGAAGCGACTTAGGCATCGAGATCGACCTTGAAAAAAATTTATACCTTCTCCCTTGGATGGCCGAAACTTACCAGCCACTGGTCATATATATTTTCTTCTGTTTTTAATTATTTTTCAACCCCTGAACAACCCCCAAACATCATCTCAGATCTAAACCGTTTAACACCCAATTTGCGCCGATTTCACACCGACCACTCAGCTGCGCGATTATCACCACTGATTAGATGATAATCGTCACGGCACTGAGCCGAATAGCGAAAACGCATCGCCCACTGAAATTATGTGGTCCTTCATTTTATTCTTTATACTTGTAGTTTTATCCCACATTGATTGGAGATAATTATTATAGTATTTTATCTCACATTGCTTAGGATAATGATTTTAATAGTTTATCTCATATTACTTAGGGATAATTTTATCCAAAACTCTCCTTATAAATAGAGAACAATTCTTATAATATTATTCATTCATGAATAATAAAATATTTCCTTACTATTTTCCCTCTACTTTTATAACAGCCCTCAATTTTTACCAACACAGATCTCACTCTAAAATACCTCCCTCTCTGAGTTTCAACTTTCTTCTTGAAAAAAAAATGTTTTATTTTAATTAAAAAATAAATAAATAAAAACATACCCAATCATCTTCTAATATTGTATGCGGTTTAAATTATTTAAAATTTCCCAACTCACTTGAAAAATAAATAAATAATTTTCTTTTGGTAATCGAGGTGTTCGTCTCAGCTTACGCGCACCTCGATTAATTATCTGGACCTGTATTCCGTGTTCTCAGAAGTTACCCAACATAGATCGGAATAAGTCGTTGGCATTTTACACTAAGGTGCATCATTCGAATATTAAACCTAAGAGGGAGCAAACCAACCACTCAATTGCAGCATATAATGAATTCAATCGCCATTGTTATTGCTATTGCTGGTACTCAACAGCCCACATCATGCTGCTTCCTCAATCCATTAATTTAAGCAACTTTTTGTACCAATCTCGGCAAAAACTTACCTAGAAATCAGTTTTGAATTGACTCCAAATTAAAGGTATCCAAGATCTAATTCACACACACATTTAAACATTACCCCTATAATGAACTCAAATTGTCTTCAATTCTACAAACACTTGTCCAATTTATTTACCCAGATATGAAGCATTAACTTCTTCTGATTAGATTTGAAGCTTGACAAGTTAGAAGATAAGTGGGTATGTTTTTCTAAAATAAAAAATAATAATAAAAAAAAAAAAAAAATTCCATGAAGAAAGTTGAAACTCAGAGAGGTGGTCTTTAAAACAAATATGGGTGAGAGAGAACGATACTTGTTCGAGCAAAACGACGGACGGGGACAAGTAATTTGAGAGATTTTTTAAAAGGATATTATTGTAATTTTAATATCCAAAGTAAAAGATAAAAATGATCAATGTTTTAAGAGGACACGACACATATACTCAATCATCATCTTTTAAAATTATCATATGTCCACATCGATTTATTGAAAAATGACATTTTACATTAAATTATTATTTTTTAAGTATAAAATATCTTTTTCATAATTAATTTTTTAGTATAAAATGTTCGCAATTATTAATTTTTCTGTGTACAATATCTCTTTGAAATTCCCTACAAGTAATAGCGATAAATCAAACTTTATACTCAAGAGGTGAGTGAATTGAGTTACAGCTAAAATATGCGGAACTAAAATTTTTTGCCAATTTTAAGCTCTTTTACTAATTAATGCTTAAGGTCAATTTTCTCTATTATAATAAATAACCTATATGCAAGATTCTAATATATAAGCATGTAATAAATTAAACTTGCAATATGTAAAGAGTGTAAGGATAGAGAAAACGACACCAAGATTTATAGTGGTTCGGCCAACAATACCTACTTCCACTCCCCCAAGCCGCGCTTGAAGCTTTTCACTATGAACCAAGTTTTTGCCGTGGCTCACTCGTAACCAAGAGTTTTACGCAAGGTGCACTCCAAACCTTTACAGTGAGTTTTCTACGTAGGCGCACTCATGAACTTTTCTAATTTCTCAAACAATGGGATTTCACAAACCAAAAGTGTTTTGTATAAGAAGTTGTAAACACACTTGGGCACTCACAATGATAAAGAAGATTGTGTGAGTTGGTTACCCAAGTGATCTAAGCTCACTACTAATGTATATAAAGGTGTAGTGTGTGTGAGCTTGATGTATGAGTGTTTATGAATATGAAGGTTTAGAAACACTCTTGTTTTTTTTTCTTGGTAAAATATGTATGAAGGTTTTCAAGTTCTCTAACCAAGCAAAAAAGAATTGAGACTCTATTTATAATAAAATGCAAGACTGCCCCAACTTTGCTGTCTAAGACCGGTATGCCGGTCTGACTTTGCAATGGCTCTCAACGGCTATATTACCGTTAAAAATATATATGTTACACCGGTATGGTAACCGGTATGGGGACTGGTATATTTCTTGTCGGTTCCAGTGACTGTGCAATGTGAAGGCTTGACCGGTATGGTCACCAGTTTAGGTCATGGCGGTTCCAGTAAAGGAACTAGCCGTTAGGCTCACTGGTATGTGACCGGTATGGAAGCCGGTATGGTGTGTGCCGGTTCCAGTAGCTATGCATTCTCCAGGTTCACCGGTTTGGTGACCGGTAAGGTCCGTGCTGATTCCAATGAGTATGCACTCACCGGTATGGACACCGATAAGTGACCGGTATGCCGGTCTCGGTACCAAAAATGCAAGTATGAAGGTTTTCATGTATTTTGTACATGAACCTAATGCATCTAAGTGAATGTGCATGTTTTCTATGATCTTAGGCACTTGAATAAGCAAACCACATTACAATTAGAGCCCTAAGCTAAGACTGCATATAAAATCTTCAATGTATGCAAGTCTTCACATTCTTCGCTCTTCACCATCGTGTGCTTCGACATCTTTTTGTATTGTCTCGCATTTGCGCGTCGAAGACTTCACTCTCGTTGCATCATCAAAATTCATTATGCGATTGTGTCGCTAACACTCTTTTGCATAATTTGGGGGACATATAATAGTCTTAAAAAATAAAAGGGACATATTTTAATATTTTTGGGTGGACATATGATAATTTTTCATATATATTGCAATGAGCCAGAATTTTTCAACTTAATTTTTCACTTAAATTTAGACATCAAAATTTTAATCATTGATATCATCTAATCTAAAGATGGATTAATTAACATCATTAAATATTATTTTAACTTTAAATATCTATCATTAGATTGAAATAAATGAAAAGATTTTAATATCTAAATTTAAGTAGGGGCATGGCTTGGTAGTGTAGGGTTCGGGATCTCACCTTGAGGTCATGGGTTCGAATCCATGGAGTGCGTCTCTTGTAAGAGCTTGGGACAGCCGAGGATTTTACTTATTCCGCTTAAGCTCGGAAGGGGTGGTTTGTCGGCGGGGTTTCTAACTATTCAAAAAAAAATCTAAATTTATGTAAAAAGTTTAAGTGTAAATATCTTCACCCAATTATATATTAATTTCGTTTTAAAGGTTAGTCTATTTTACTCTAAAGTTGTTTAATATATTCATATATTTAATTTTCTTTATATTTAAAAATGAAAATTATTTAAAAATATATAAATATTTCTCATTAATTATTATAGAAAAATCACACCTCTTAACTTATTTCCTTTTAACTCATGAGGCTTTAAGTTTTATTTATCTTTAGTCATTTTTTTAACTAATAAGAAATTTGAAAACAACAAAAATAAATAAATTTGTTGTTCAGCCAGTTGAACAATATACACGTCAACAATTTTTTTTTTTTTTTTGCTTTAAAAAATATTGGGATGGATAAGTTAAAAGATATTTTAATCATTTTATCTCTTCTTTGGGCACTGTATTTTAAAAGTACTTTTATTTTAACTATATCCTAAATAATATTTAGTCTTTATTTTTTGTGCAGATGAAACTAATTGTAGTCACATGTTTTAAAAAAATGCTAGACGCTAGGAGTACATTGGGGGATCGCCAAACACCTATGCCTTTTAAGCGGCGCTTAGACAGACAGGCTAGGCGGTACTAGGCGGTTTTATTTTTTATTTAAAAAATTTTGATTTGTGTTTGAAAATATGAGTTAAATTAGATTTAGGGTTATAATTTGACAAAGTGAAGGCAATTAGATTTAGGCTTTGAAAATTTGGGTTCAATTAGACCTAAAATAGGGATTTTGGAGTTCCAAGTTTCTACCGGTGGTGGTTTCGACGGCGGTTATCGGCGCATGTAGCCTATGCACCATCACATTCAGTGGTCGTTTGGCACACGTACTGGTCCTTCGTATTCAAACCACGCTGGCCAACACCAATTTGCCCTTCACTCGCCGAAATGGGTTGTTGTTTGCCCTAGATCTAAGTTTTTCCGTGAAGGGCTGTATAATCCCCAGATTCTCAGCAAAAATGGGACGACCAAACACCTAGATGGCATCTATATGGTTGTTTAGGCCATCTTTTAAAACACTAGTGAATGTACCTAAACAAATATATACTCAGAAATACATCTAATCGACAGTCATTTCGTGATTGTAGGTAAAGAATACAATCACAATGTGATTAGGGTCATAAATGTGACTATGCTCAATATGTCTGAGGGTCGGTAATGTGACTAAAAGTCGACAATGTAATTGAGATAACTAATGTGACTGAGGTCACAAGTGTGAATGAGGTCACTTGTATGACTAAGAGTTAAAAATATGATTTAAGTCACAATTGTGACTGTGTTTAATGTGACTAAGGGTCGACTATGTGACTGAAGGTTGGCAATGTGGCTAAGTGTTAAGGTTGGCAATGTGACTAATTCGTATTGTATTTATGACAAGTTCATAAATATGAACAATCACTGTTTCCATAATATTATATATTTAATGGTAGCAACTATTGTCTTTTATATACATATTCGATATAATTCAGATTAGATTAAAACTACCTAAGGTTTAGTAATGTAAAAGGCTCGAGAATATATAGTAATTACACAGTTACAACAATGCTTGTAATTGACATTGGGAGGTGTCACTACTTGTGGTATTTCACAAATAAAGTTCTTAGTCGAAATTTGCTAACACTGGTAGATTAATGTTGGACAATTATGACTCATAGCGTCACTATTTGTACAGATCATGGTGTTGTTGTACAAATTAACTATGTGAGAAATGAGATTGCACTCTTATCATTTGTGATTAGATCACCTAGATGTATAAATGATACGAGGTCCCTGTGATTTGTTCCTGGATTGAGAATGATATGAGACAGTATTAATCCACGAAGGATAAATCATTAAATATCCCTAGTCAGAGTATTATCGAGATTGGACATCGATAAATACGTAAAAGACTAGTATTACACTTGTGCGCGTTGTGAGGGCACAACGGCATAGTTCTCATATATTTGGGTATATGATACTCATGCAAGTGTAATAGGAGGTTGTGTTTTACCGATGGTACGGGAAACAGCTTCGCTCTGGATAGACCCCCTCGGAATTCCATTGGTAGTATGACTATGTGTCTATGGAAGTCCGAAATCAGGGTATGTGTATTTGGTATTAACTTGAGACTTGCACCGCTAATACTTGCGACAATCAATATACTTTGGTTTTGGTCGTCCAGGGCTTTAACCGGTTTCTGTGTACGCCTCTTCTGGGTATATCGAGAATCGTAGTGTGTTGGGTGTGATGTCAAGACGGAAGTGTCACTCCAGTCATATGGAGATGATGATCGCGTAGGGATATAGAACTGGTTCTCTAAGAAGGTTGCAACCGTCGGGATAATATGACTTGGTCATGATTATCCGATAATAAAGAGACTAGTTGCTCGTAATCCGATATATGCTTCATACGGGGCAGACACTGTACCAGCCCCAGGCCTTGCATGTGATCATCCGATACTGCATCGAAATACACAATACTACGTATACTACGCCTGATATAGATCCTTTATTCCTGTAAGGATATTTCTGGAGAATTGGGTAGGCATGGCGCTTTCTTAGAAGCCAACTTTGTCTTGTAAATCGGTACACACGTAGTACTAGGTACTTACGTGTTCGGATAGTCTGATGACCGAATTTACTGCCAACATATCTGGGGATCTCATGGGTCGCTTCCCGAAGATTCACCGATGACGTATGACTCACACTTTTAATTAATCTATGATTAATTAGATGAGAGATAAAATTAATCTTGGATTAATTGCTGAGATATTTTATCTGGGATAAAATATCATTAAAGAGAGAAAACGATTAGTTTGGAATTAATCGGTTAAATTAATATATTCGATATATTAATCGAAATTGGATTTCGACGCGGAATTGAAATTAGATTTTAATTCGGGCGAACGAGTTAATTTAGAATTAATTCGTTAGTGATGTGAATAGTGACTTCGCTAGGCGTAATTATTTAATTACGTCGCAACGGAAAATTCGTTAATTTGGAATTAGCGAACCCGAGCCCGGGATTTTTTGCGAGCGCATTCGCATTTCGAATTCGAGTGCGGCACGTAAGTCAAATCAAGTGTCAAATCGCTAGTCGCATCCAGCGTCAAATCACATGTCATTTTGAGTGATGTGACACTTGATTGATTGATGTGATTGATTGATGGTAGTTGTTGGAGTTGATTGAAAGCATTTGATGGCTTGAAAGACATTTAATATTATTTTATTAATGGTATTTGACTTTAAAATTTGTGTATTTGATACATTTAATTCCATTACATAAAACCATCTCTCTCTCTTCACTTCTTCTCTCATCTCACGCCCAAGGGGCTACTGCATTTCTTCTTCTCGTTCAGTTTCTGCCGAGAGACAAGGAAGAAAAATGGGAAGCAAAAGTCACGATTTTGTGGAAAAATCGGGAGTGCTTGCACACTACTGTTGGGGTTGGTGCTCAGAGCGCCAATCCGGGCCGTATTTATGTCTGATTCATGAATACAAACATCTCATTATTCCATAATATTACTTATTTATGGTTGCACCTCTTGTTCTTATATACATATTCGATCTGATTACGATTAGATTGAAACTAAATATGGTTTAGTGATATGTATATATTAGACAAAGGCCCGATAATATATAATGCAGTACACAGTTACAAAGTTAGTTTGTAATTGACATTGGGAAGTGTCACTGCTATATGTATATTATCAAACATAGTTCCTGGTCAAGATTTGCTAACACGGGTCGGTTAGTCAAATCCGTTGAGACCAGTACATGTCGTATATCGAGACTTGGTCTGATGGTTTATCCCAATGAACCATGAGTCTATGGAGACTCGTATAGACGTGTAGGTGTTTATAGTGGATAAACACTGAACGGCTCACCGAAGATTCTTAATGGATGGTACGCCAACGTCAATAAGAATCTTTCGGGTTGAGTAGCATAGTGGTCCTTCGACTTGAGACACCACTGTGGATGTATGAGACATCCTCCACACTTAGATGGCAGTCACGTCACCGATCTATTTAGATCAGACCTCCGCCTGTTCGTTGGGTGTGGATCGATCCTCAGGATATCCTGTGTGTGTCAAGATAGGATCCGTCAGTTCTGTGTACAGAGCATAGGTAGTCCATATATTATTAGCAGTCTGTTAAATCTGTGGCCACAGTATACATCGGAAGTAAGTTCCGAGTGTTATTTAAAGATTACTTCGGAAGTCAGTTCCGAGTGTTATTTAGAGATTGCTAATAGATACGTCGACGAGATAATACCTATAGAGATTTGACGTTTACATCTATATCTCTGGGATTATCTGGATACCTGTGACGGAGGGATTATATGTATGCAATGACCTCGACCTGTATGATTCAGAGATTATCCGTGGTCGTCATAATCTACGGGTGGATAGATTATGCACATGAAATTGGATTTCATGACGGATATACCTGAATCTAGAGAGTCTCAAATAATGAAACATACTCGTAGAGCACTAGAGCAACATTAATAAATAATATTGATTATTTATAAAGTCGTTTAAAGGTTAAACGCAAGATACGTGCTAAAGTGACTAGATAGTCATTTGCTTAATTTTTTGTTGTATTTACATTTAATACTTGATTAATTTAAATACACATTAATTAATAGTCAAAATGAGTTATTTGACTTATATCCTAAATGAATATATGTTTTTAATATTTAATGTAAATATTATACATATATTTAATATATTTGTATTTGATTAATTAATTATTATTTAATTGTTAAATGATTAAATTAATTAAAATATAAATATTTTATATTAGGATATATTAAGTAAATGATGTTAGTTGCTTTTGTTGACTTAGATAAATATCTAATAAAGGTGTTTAGAAGATATTTATGCAAGTTGATGACATTAAAGTGAAATGAAAATTGAAATTACAAAACTTGGTTTTCATTAGGTGAATTTCGGCCAAGGCCTTTATTGTAAAGGTATATATTGATTTTCATTTCATGATACACTTAACCTAATACACTTTAAAGAAAACTCCATTAATGGAAGCAAAGGAAGCTTGTGAGAAAGAAAGAAGAAATCAAAGAAAGCTTGGATTTTAGTGAGTTTTTCCAACTTGCTATTAGAAAGGAAAATGTTCCTTAGGATCTAGGCTTTAACATATGATGTTCTTAGGTTATTTCTTTCTTTATTCCTTGTGTTTTTGTTGATGGAAGTTTTGATGGAAGTGTTGAGCATGTATGATGAAGGAAAGTTGTGACTATTGTAGTTATAAGCTTTCTTTTAAGGTTTTGGAAACCTTGTTGCTAATCTAGAGTTGTTGACCCACTCTTAGATGACCTAGATTTGATCTTGAGTTGTTTCATTGTGTTGAGACTTTGATTGGATGGAAGAAACATGATTGAAGTAGTTGATTTAACCAATTTGGTCTAATTTGTCCAATTTGAAGAAATTGAAAAATTAGGGTTCATGACCAATTCCAAATTTGGGCGTTTTCATATATGTTGAGCATTTGGGTGTGTATATGATGCATGCAAAGTTTCATGTTGATTGGATTTCATTTGGATGAGTTTTGAAGCATGAAATGACCAAATGGTCAATTTGTGCACCAAATGGTGCATTCGGCCTTAGGGTCAAAAATTGGGGATTTTGGTTGCTTTGGTTGTTTTGATGTTTTGAACATGCTAAGTTCATCTTAGAAATGATTTAGAATCATTCAAAATTGATTGGATCAATTTCGGACTAAAATGGACAAAATACTAAAGTAAGGGTAATTTGGTAAATTCACTTGAATTTGATTCATTTGAATTTTGGTTTCATAATTTGATTATTGGGTAATTAAATAAATATGTTTATTTAATTAATCCAAGAAAAAGTTTTGAAATCGGAAGATACGATCTTCCGCCGCTTCCGCTGCGTTACCAGATTTAGCCCCTAAAAACCCCTACAAAATGGTATCAGAGCGAGTCTGATTCTAGGCCTCCATATATGATTAGCTTGTTTTATTCAATGTTTAATCATGTTTTCTTGACTATATACATGCTTGGTGTAATCTAATTTGATTAGATTTAGGGTGTATGACACTTAATGTAATATCCCCACTTAATAAGGTTTTAAAGTAACTAGTATTTGGAATACTTGTTTCTTGGTCCGTCTTGTCAATACGGTTTATAAATATCTTTTCGTTGACTACATCCGAGACCGTGCCTCTGCTGTGAGGGTGTAGCTGATAGAAATTTATTTATGCCGAATGTATATTAGATACTAGATAAATTCAAGCGAAAGCGGAATCCTGAACGTGCCCTAGCTGTCAGGGTTACGCAAGTAACTTGAGTTTATCATTGACAAGTTTAACCTTGGTACGTCTCCTTGTGGGCCTGCCTTCGCAGCGACAACGAGAAACGGCCAGGACCGGAACCTCGGAGTCACTAGTTAGTGATTGACAATTAGTTGTCTACCTGTGAATATACGTAGGCGAGACCGTGCCTCTGCTGTGAGTCGAAATATATTCATGGGGTCCTCTTCCCATTATGGAATTCGATTTAATTATTGAATTCTCGTCTTTCCGTTGGGGATTACGGCATTACGTAAAAATAGTGGGAGGCACTGCTAAGTTTAAAATATTCCATAACTTAGGCAGTGTATGTTATTATGGAAATTGCCGCTTGTTTGTTTCCTTATTCTATAGTAGATAGAATTAAACTTTTATTTACTGCACACATATTATGATATGTTATCTGACTAGACTCTTGGTTGCAGTTATTCTAGAATAAGTTCTAGATACTAATAGACTAGGATATTATTAGATTAGCTAAAACCATCGGGAACTGTTGTTCTAATTTTCTTCAAAAATAAAGATGGTTAGTGACTTAGTTTCTAAGTCATGATAGATAATCTAGATAGATATCCCCTTTAGGATATAATACTTTAGAGACAATAGTTTCTTATGCAGTAAGAATTGACTTGAATTAGTTCATGTCTCGAGATTCTTGACTGGCATTTAGAAAGCCCTATTAGGTATTTGTTTATCTAGTAATGACGTTTCTAAGCTTTAATTACCTTTAGAGGTAATGTGTGCGATACAATTTGCTAATCAATTATTTACAATTGTTGTGAATAGTTGAATGCAAATAGTAAAGCTAAAGAAAGGAGATGTGTATAGAAAATATCGATTTTCACAATACTACAACTATAGGTATTTGATACCAGATCTCCCGTCTAGTTATTTGAAATATTGGTTAACGATTGTTTTGATATTTGATATCGGAACTTGCGACTATTGGATAGTCACTTGTTCTTTATAAACAATTGTTACATATTTTATAATAACTAGTAGTGTCATTGACGTAGAGATAAACATTAAGAAAAATTATTCGGTAAAGTAAATAATTTAGAACGGTGCTTTATGAGTTTAATCACTTAAGCATTGGATGCTTATTCCGTATGGTAAATGATGGTTTGATACTAGATCACACTACACATCCTTATCCATTTAATGAATATTGTATTCAGGAAAGTGATTAAGATCTCGTTTAACCAATGATTGTCATTGGACCACCAAATTTATTTAACTGATACATTGGATGTATGTAGTTTTATAAATAATAATTGCTTAAGGTAGTTTTCTTTATTTCGTAACTTAGTTGATGAATTGTCATAACTTAGTTACGTGTTTCTGAAGGAACACATATTGAAAGTCTTGAAAGTATCAAGTGCTTTCAATCCGTTCTGATGAAACGTAGATTGAACATTTTTGACATGTTCAAATATATTCAATCTAAAGGTTTTAGAGAATTCTATCCTCAAAATTCATAACATGTCTTTGAACTGTTCAAAGATCTTTGATACGATCAAACGTATGAATTTAAAGCAATTAGTTCTAAGGTTATTAGTGAATATGATTCATATTCAATATTGTTCTTCCACGATTCCATCTTGATGGAATTGAGTAGTGGGAGCAATCGAATCTTATATGATTTGATTCGTCCGATATTGAAAGTTACCGAATTAGTTTCAATACTCTTGGGGTTATACTCCAGTAACACTAATTCATCTCTTTAATTAATGTTCCATTATTTTCTACAGTTGCATATATGATATGTATAGGTAGAAAATTTGAATCTTGAAAAGTTTAAGATTTGAATGTTTCTTTTATATAATAGTTATATAATGGAAATTACTTACACCTTGGAGGTATAAGTAAAAGTTTATCGTTTATTCTGTTTAATAGAATATTGTATTCTATTTAATAGAATATCTTTCCTACGATCCTAAGTAATAAAATTATTTTATTACTTGGTGTGTAACATCTGATGTTGATTATTGTAGAAAAGACTTGACTTATTGAAGTCAAATGTGAGAATGATAAATTATAATTGGAACTATGTAATTAATAAGATGAAACAACCCTTATACATCTTCTATACAAGTCCAATGGGATAACAGAATCATTCACGAGTATTTGATACTTAATGGTTCCGTTGTTTTCTTACTGAAGAAAAATTATCCTATAACTTGTAATGGAAGCGATATTTGATATCGATTCTGGAAGTTCACCATTGAACCTTAGATCTAAGATTGTTCATAGCTTACTATGATCAAGTTTTGAACTTGATTACGCTTTCATTATGAATTAGTTCATGATATGTGCTAATTGTTTGCACAACGGAAGCAATGTGAGCTTATTAAAGGTTTGACCTTTATAGTATGACAGTGAGAAAAGTTATACTCAGCAATCTATTGTAGATTCTGAGAAAACTTATCTCTAGTCACACTAATTGAACAATTAAAGATATATTGGTTAATGTTGATAATAAACTGTATATTTTAGCTAAAGAATGCAAAGTGACGTTTTTGGATGACTTATTCAGATAAGAGATTAGTTGTGATTTCCTTATTTGAAGAGTTCATTCTGAAATGGCCCTAGAGTTTGTTTGTTCTGCTGAGATTGCAGTTTAGTGTGCTAGCTTATAGAGCCTATTGTAGACTCGGATAAGTCTTCCAGAAGTATGTGTTCTCTATTTTTGATATCGTCAGATTGTCTGATCTTGTCAAAGTATATAGAATACATATGTGATTAGAAGGGTTAGTGGGAGCGTACATATACTTTCTAGTGTTATATATCCTGACGACATTGTCATTATTATAGTAATAATGAGATGTTAGTAAGGTAAAAGATTTACCTAAGTCTTCTTACTCCATGAAAGCAGTGGGAGTAGTCTCTGTTATATTTGATATAAAGTTTTATATAAGATATAAAACCAAGAGATTGTGAGATACTCCTATTATTCGTACATTAGATATGATCTAATAAAGGACATAACTAGGCTATCTGTATGACAGTTAGTATAACTGTTGGACAGTTATTGTGTGTCTTATATAAAGTATTCATCTTTCGTAAAGGATGATTCCTTTTTCGAAAGAGATATTGATTAGAATGTCTGATCAATCTTATGTATCATTTGATGATGACATAATAAATACTTTATTATGTGCGATTATAGATGTCGATTTAATCGTAATTGTTACGAGTTATTTTGACATCCTAAAGACCATAGGATGGATCTTGAAACACGTTCTTTGTGATCTTTGAGATATTAAGAACGAGTTTCTAATTCATGGAGAATATAGTCTGCAACCATTAGGGTCATATTAGTTTTGAGACTAATTATGACGTTAGACAGTCTACGTCATAAAGAGTCACAAATAATGCAGTGGGAATGTCACGAAGGATTCTACTATATAGTGGAATCAAATGAAACTTTTGAAGTATTGACTTACGAAGTTGCATAATGACCTTTTAAATTAGAAGTTTTAAATTGGTGTTGTGCTTGCGGTTGTCCTCATAATATTTTTGGATTTGATCCCTAAATACATGGACAACTTAGTAGTTGTAGCATAATACAGATATAGCATCCATTTCATATTAATGTATAATTTAGATTCTACAAAATATGAATGATGCTGACTATGGGAAACGATGGAGTTTGTTTGACAAACTCAATATGTCATAGCGGACTTGTTTTTGTTGCCTACCTCTTAAGTACTGGGTGAGCTTTTGAGGGCCATGTGCATACAATGCACATTGAGACGTGTATATGATACCGTGGATTGGCACTAGAGCAAGTGGGAGAAATTGTTGGGGTTGGTGCTCAGAGCGCCAATCCGGGCCGTATTTATGTCTGATTCATGAATACAAACATCCCCTTATTCCATAATATTACTTATTTATGGTTGCACCTCTTGTTCTTATATACATATTCGATCTGATTACGATTAGATTGAAACTAAATATGGTTTAGTGATATGTATATATTAGACAAAGGCCGGATAATATATAATGCAGTACACAGTTACAAAATTAGTTTGTAATTGACATTGGGAAGTGTCACTGCTATATGTATATTATCAAACATAGTTCCTGGTCAAGATTTGCTAACACGGGTCGGTTAGTCAAATCCGTTGAGACCAGTACATGTCGTATATCGAGACTTGGTCCGATGGTTTATCCCAATGAACCATGAGTCTATGGAGACTCGTATAGATGTGTAGGTGTTTATAGTGGATAAACACTGAACGGCTCACCGAAGATTCTTAATGGATGGTACGCCAACGTCAATAAGAATCTTTTCGGGTTGAGTAGCATAGTGGTCCTTCGACTTGAGACACCACTGTGGATGTATGAGACATCCTCCACACTTAGATGGCAGTCACGTCACCGATCTATTTAGATCAGACCTCCGCCTGTTCGTTGGGTGTGGATCGATCCTCAGGATATCCTGTGTGTGTCAAGATAGGATCCGTCAGTTCTGTGTACAGAGCATAGGTAGTCCATATATTATTAGCAGTCTGTTAAATCTGTGGCCACAGTATACATCGGAAGTAAGTTCCGAGTGTTATTTAAAGATTACTTCGGAAGTCAGTTCCGAGTGTTATTAGAGATTGCTAATAGATACGTCGACGAGATAATACCTATAGAGATTTGACGTTTACATCTATATCTCTGGGATTATCTGGATACCTGTGACGGAGGGATTATATGTATGCAATGACCTCGACCTGTATGATTCAGCGAGATTATCCGTGGTCGTCATAATCTACGGGTGGATAGATTATGCACATGAAATTGGATTTCATGACAAATATACCTGAATCTAGAGAGTCTCAAATAATGAAACATACTCGTAGAGCACTAGAGCAACATTAATAAATAATATTGATTATTTATAAAGTCGTTTAAAGGTTAAACGCAAGATACGTGCTAAAGTGACTAGATAGTCATTTGCTTAATTTTTGTGTATTTACATTTAATACTTGATTAATTTAAATACACATTAATTAATAGTCAAAATGAGTTATTTGACTTATATCTAAATGAATATATGTTTTTAATATTTAATGTAAATATTATACATATATTTAATATATTTGTATTTGATTAATTAATTAATTATTTAATTGTTAAATGATTAAATTAATTAAAATATAAATATTTTATATTAGGATATATTAAGTAAATGATGTTAGTTGCTTTTGTTGACTTAGATAAATATCTAATAAAGGTGTTTAGAAGATATTTATGCAAGTTGATGACATTAAAGTGAAATGAAAATTGAAATTACAAAACTTGGTTTTCATTAGGTGAATTTCGGCCAAGGCCTTTATTGTAAAGGTATATATTGATTTTCATTTCATGATACACTTAACCTAATACACTTTAAAGAAAACTCCATTAATGGAAGCAAAGGAAGCTTGTGAGAAAGAAAGAAGAAATCAAAGAAAGCTTGGATTTTAGTGAGTTTTTCCAACTTGCTATTAGAAAGGAAAATGTTCCTTAGGATCTAGGCTTTAACATATGATGTTCTTAGGTTATTTCTTTCTTTATTCCTTGTGTTTTTGTTCATGGAAGTTTTGATGGAAGTGTTGAGCATGTATGATGAAGGAAAGTTGTGACTATTGTAGTTATAAGCTTTCTTTTAAGGTTTTGGAAACCTTGTTGCTAATCTAGAGTTGTTGACCCACTCTTAGATGACCTAGATTTGATCTTGAGTTGTTTCATTGTGTTGAGACTTTGATTGGATGGAAGAAACATGATTGAAGTAGTTGATTTAACCAATTTGGTCTAATTTGTCCAATTTGAAGAAATTGAAAAATTAGGGTTCATGACCAATTCCAAATTTGGGCGTTTTCATATATGTTGAGCATTTGGGTGTGTATATGATGCATGCAAAGTTTCATGTTGATTGGATTTCATTTGGATGAGTTTTGAAGCATGAAATGACCAAATGGTCAATTTGTGCACCAAATGGTGCATTCGGCCTTAGGGTCAAAAATTGGGGATTTTGGTTGCTTTGGTGTTTTGATGTTTTGAACATGCTAAGTTCATCTTAGAAATGATTTAGAATCATTCAAAATTGATTGGATCAATTTCGGACTAAAATGGACAAAATACTAAAGTAAGGGTAATTTGGTAAATTCACTTGAATTTGATTCATTTGAATTTTGGTTTCATAATTTGATTATTGGGTAATTAAATAAATATGTTTATTTAATTAATCCAAGAAAAAGTTTTGAAATCGGAAGATACGATCTTCCGCCGCTTCCGCTGCGTTACCAGATTTAGCCCCTAAAAACCCCTACAACTACGAAGTCTTGCGAAGGTGATAGGGAAGTCCACCCATGAGCCGGGAATCATTTGACGAAGCTTGGAGCTTGGATTCTTAATGATCAATGCCAAAAATGAGGAGCCAACAGCAGCCCACTGCCGAGCAAAACAGTGAGCATAATTCGATTTTTGTTGCCTCTCGCATCGCTTAACCGATCGATGTGAGTATTCCGCAACTCCTCGGTTGTATTCGCATTTATTTTCATGCTTGTTTATAGATCCTTGGGACCTTAGCAAACTCCAACAATGGTATCATGAGCAAGGAAAAGCATGAAATATGACTTAGGGTTAAAATTTGGGTAAAATTGATTTTGAGCATGAATAATGAAATTGGATGAATTAATATGCTTAATTGATGTTTTGTGGATGATTGATTGGATCAATTTGAAGAAATTATGATTGGATCATTTTTTCCCCAATTTTTGGTGTTGGCCGAATGTGATGCCCTATTTTGATGTCTTGGATTTTTTTATTTTAATCATTGGATGAGTTGGAATCATGTTGGGAATATTGATTTAGGATTTAATTGGATTGAATTCAGAATCGATTTGAAAAACCCTACTTTGGCCGAGACTTTGAGCATGATTTGGGTTTGATTTTTTGATAAAATGTGTTGGACATGTTTTGTTGTAATTGAGCATGATTAATTGTATAAATTAATGTTTTGGAAATATTGATTTGGGTGATTAATTATGTTATACACTTTAGTGTAATTAAATTGGGAAAATTGGATTTTTGGAATTTAATTATTTGGGCCTTAAATTGGATTTGGGCTTGTTGTGTTGTAATTGGGCTTATTGGGCTTGGTTGTACTAAGTCGGGTTTAGGCAAAATTGGTTGGATCCAATTGGGCCCAAAACCGCTTCCATAAAGCCCAAATGCGACTAATGGACCAATTTCTCCAAAATTGGTTGGATCCAATTGGGCCTAATGCGCCTAAATTGATTTCTGGGCTTATGGGGTAACTCCCGGATTGGACTTTGGTTATTGGGTTTGACCCGAGTTGACCAAAAGTCCACGCCTCAAGAAATTAATTAAAAGCCCATTGGACTTTAATTAAATTAACGTTGGACGTTAATCGGGCTTTGAGACCCGTAACGATTAAATTTGGAATTTAAGTCGTAAAAGTTCATTAATAAAGTGTAGTATTTAATTTGGAATTAAATAGCGAATTAGAATTAAATACAAATTAAATTGGATTTAATTGTGTAGTTTAATTTAATTCAAGAATTCGTACTTTGAGTACTTATTCGCAAAATGAGTTTGACTCGAGCAAAATCAAATCGTTGTTTGAACATTGGATGGTCACTAATTATCAGATTAATTAATTGGATTAGATTGATTGATAACATGCTTGTGTGAATACATGGTTGCGATGCATGAATAATGTATATCAGATGGATATTAGATGGGTGGGGCAATTTTAGAAATTGTTGTAATAAATTTGGAATTTATTAAATTGGACCTGCGTGTCCAACCTTATTACCTCCTTATTCTTTGTACTCTCTTCTCACATATTCCCCTCAATGTAAATGAGGTTTCTTTAGAAGTGTAGTGTAACAGGTAGAAGTAATACATGTGCTAGCAGAAGAGAGAAATTGAGAGATTTGATCTAGGATCAATGTGTAAAGTATCCATCTGCATATCATTATTATTTATTATATGCGCTTTATTATGTGTTTAGAATGCATGTTTAAGGGTGTATGATGATGAGACCTTAACAAAGATAATAAATTGGTTGCCAATTTGCACTCGAAAAACCCTCACAAATATTAAGCGTTTTTCCTTCCATTGAGTGATTCTTACTCAAGATCCGAGACTGGCATTGGCTTGTTGGCCAAAGTCAAGGCCTTTGTCCGTCGAGGATGTGTTTGAATCACGAGAGCTTTGTTCCATATTGGTGACTTGTCCAAGTTGTGGTTTGTTGGCCAAAGTCAAGACCACTTCTTGTCCATCGACATTGATTACGAAGCTTTCCATGGTCAATGGGTCGCGTTTGACTGGGATCACTAAGTTTGTTGTGCCAAAGCCAAGGCTTAGTTGATTCAAAGGAAAAAGGTTAGGTAATACATTGGATGTATTGGCATATATAAGATATATGTTTCGGACTTGGATGTCACCCTACTGGATCTAGGAATTGGATTGGATCCAATTGATCTTAGAGATCTACCTAGTTAATTATCATATAATTTGTTGGCCAAAGTCAAGATTGTGTGATATTTAACGGGATCGTAGCCCACTAGGAAACACGGTTTCCCGAGTACTCGACAGAGGGTTAGAGGCTCGCCGAAAAATAGTGGGAGGCAATAATTGAATTTGCAATATTCGTTTAATTACTTGCCATACGCGCTCAAACAAATATCATTCGTCAAATATATTAAATGTTAGTTGGACTAATATTTAAATGTTGTTTTAATTAATAGTTGGACTATATTCAAACAATTTAATTTATAGTTGAAATAGTTGGACTATTATAATCATTATAATAAATAGTACCTAAATCGTTGATTAAATAGTTGGACTATTAGAATCAAGATATAAATTGAAAGATTGACATTTAAAAACATAATCCTAGGGAAAATGTATTTAAATGGTTTAATTTTCAAAATGGGAATAGTTTCAGGATGGTCCTGGAAACTAAAAAAGTTACTTTATTTGATAAAATAACATATTATGCCTAAGCCCGGAGTTAAGCAAATAGTATAGCATAATCTTTGGAAGATTTATGTAATGATAACTTAAGTGCTTAATCCATTATACTTACCTCAGTAGACTCCTTAATTTCTGAATCAGAACTAAGGATTAGATCCTTAAAGTATGATAAAGAAATTGAAGGATCTTCATAAATCTATACTTAGATTTTAGAAGTACTAAATTACAATAAATAACTCTTGGAGAGTTAATGACTAATCTCAAGGAGATAAAGGCAAACTTTGCAATTAGGCAAGTAGCGTAAGGCGCACCTTACTTCGATATTCTAGAAGTCCGAGGCTTGGCCAAAGGCTTCTGGAGTGTTGAAAAGAGCAAAGGCAAAATCATTATAATCTTTTAGAAAGATAAATGACATATCCCAAAATGTCTGCCTAAATGTGGCAAACGGGATCGCGGAAGCGTGACTGCCGTTTGGACACAGCAGACATGAAGGAATTGAAGACGAGCAAGGCTCTGACTTCAAATATTTTTGTCATATTATGTTCACTACTAGTATTAAAATTGGATTTTAAAATACTTAGTGTGGTACATAAATATATACTGACTTCATATTGAGATTTATCTGCAAATTGGAAACGGGACGACTGTCGCTGTTTTAACCGTAGATACCTAAGTTTAGGAACTACCTTCAGGTGTGTACCTAAATTTGGAAACTGTTATAATGTAACTAGTTTGACTAGATACATTATCTCTATATCAGTGTTTAACCCACTGCGAGTGAACATTTATATTCTAGAACACTAAAGTGTTTTATTATATAAAGATGATATTGAGATAAACACATTAGATGTGAATAACATAATTTATATTTTGAATATAAATAAATCTCAAAAATATAACATGACAGACAAATAGCTCAAACGGATTTGATCAGAAGAAACTCAATTGTGGCATTGTTGTCTGGGACACAATTAAACAAGACTCGTATATCCACACTTTTGAAGAGTGGGTACTCGGACTATTTTGATTCCATTCAAATAAAGTCTACGAATCTAGTTTATTGAGCAAAGTGCCTAAAACACTATTTACGTGGTAAAAGTGTAACTGCCACTGATCTGTTAGCCCTAGTTCATAGTGAAGCAAGTGGGCCCATGTCTAGCTAGGCTAGAGGTGGATATGAATATTTCATGACCTTTACGGATGTGGCATCGCGTTATGGTTATATGTTTCTTTATAACACAAATCGGAAACTTTTAAAATTTCGACACGAAGTAGACAAACAGATCAGCTAAAGTGTTAACTGTCACGGTTAGACCATGATGAAAATACTTAAGCAATAAGTTTCTAATTTACTTGAAAGAGTAAAGTATTCTTTCAATGAGGACTCCTCCCGGAACACGTCATTTTGACGGTGTGTCCGAACCGAGTAACCGAATTTTGTTGGACATGATAAGGTTAATCATGAGTCGCTCTGAGCTACCATTTCCTTCAACGGATAAGCATAAACAGTGCAGAACTTATTTAGAATAAGGTTCCATAAAATCTGTTTGACAGACTTCATATTAGATATGAACGGGAAAGAAACCGGATTTCTCATTCCTGAAAAATTTGGGAATGCTAGGCATACGTTTGGAAGATACCAAACTAAAACCCAAATTGGATAAGTGCCAATTGTAGGTTATCCTAGGGATACCATAAGTATAGTACTTATACAACTCACAAGAGAACAATTAGATTGTTACTCACCATGCGGTTTTCCTAAGAGGAATACCGATATGCAGTGGTAAGTGGGAGGATAGTAAAGCTCAATGAAAATCAGAGTGATACTGTTCCAGGCACCGAATCCTAATAGAACACAAATAGTTCATCAAGGATGAAACTATACCATTAATCTTCGAATACACAAGAACCGCATATGTTGGAGAGAGTCAGAAAACAACCTGGGGTATGGGTTTCTGATCTCACCTCATAAAGATGTCTATCTTATTGAGGAATACCAACTGACTACGTATGAGGAAGTGATACAAGGTATCGACTCCCTATCATGGCAAAGTGTCATGAATCTGAAATTGATTCCATGTATATCAACCAAGTTTGGATACTAGTTGATGTACCGTAAGGCATTGTGCCTATTGGTACTTTATAAGTCTTCAAGGAAGACATACGTGGAAGGCAACATACCAACGTTCTAAGCTAGGCTTTTAGCGGAAAGGCATCGTTATCAACATTGTGTCGATTACAATTCAACCTTTTACCAGTTTCCACGGTAAATCCATTTGGATAATGCATGCTAAAGATGCATGTTTCATTTATGAAATATGTCAGCTTAACGGGAAAATCGCTTTCCTGAAAAGGAAACCTTTCGGAGGATGTTTACAACATCCTGTCGGTTTTTTCGTACCAAAACTAGCAAACAAGGTTTGCGGGTTATTCGATCCATGTTTGGATTGAAGCAAGCATTAGGTTCTTGGAATTATCGTTTTGATGTAATCATAATGGTTTATGATTTAATTTAAAACGAAAATGATTCTTGTGTATATAAGAGGGTTAGTGGGAGCGCACTGACAGTGGTTGTCCTATAAAATAATGATAATATGTCATTTCTTGGAAATGATATTCCCAAATAACAATCGGCGAAAGCTTGGCTTTCGAGAAAACTCTCTGAGAACTCGTACAATGAAAAATATACGCGACCTGGTGTTTCATACGCTTTTAGCATATGGATTCACAATCAGGACAATCCTAGTGATAGTCACTGGATTGATGTTAAGAACATCCTTTAGTATCTTAGAGATCTAAGGATGCTGTCTTAAACTATGGAGAAGGAGAACTTGAAGTGATTGGGATCACTACTGTAAGTTTCCTAACCGATAAAGACGACTAAAAGTCGCAAACGGTACTATACAGTTTGAATAACGGAACAGTGAGCTGGAAATCTTCCAAGCAAGATACTGTTACAGTATAAACAACAAATGCAGGTTATTGCTGCAGCTAAGGCAGCAATAGAAGCTTTCTGGGTCGATAAATAAATCTAATTAGATTAGATATAGTTCTGTTAGCAGCTGAGCTAGGCGTCAGCACAGGCTAAAGAATTAATGGTCTCATCAACGATCCAGATACATACTTCGATATTCATCTGATTCGTTCGGATCATACATCGTGGCGATGTGATGATCGTATAAATCGCATCAGACGATAATCATGCAAATCCGCTGACGAAAGTTTTTTCTCAGCAGTTTGAGCCAACCGTACATAGTTCGGGTGTAAGACACTCGAGTGACTAGCTATAGGCCAAGTGGGAGATTGTTGGACAATTATGACCCATAGCGTCACTATTTGTACAGATCATGGTGTTGTTGTATAAATTAACTATGTGACAAATGAGATTGCACTCTTATCATTTGTGATTAGATCACCTAGATGTATAAATGATACGAGGTCCCTGTGATTTGTTCCTGGATTGAGAATGATATGAGACAGTATCAATCCACGAAGGATAAATCATTAAATATCCCTAGTCAGAATATTATCGAGATTGGACATCGATAAATACGTAAAAGACTAGTATTACACTTGTGCGCGTTGTGAGGGCACAACGGCATAGTTCTCATATATTTGGGTATAAGATACTCATGCAAGTGTAATATGAGGTTGTTTTTACCGATGGTATGGGAAACAGCTTCGTCTCTGGATAGACCCCCTCAGAATTCCATTGGTAGTATGACTATGTGTCTATGGAAGTCCGAAATCAGGGTATGTGTATTTGGTCTTAACCTGAGACTTGCACCGCTAATACTTGCGACAATCAATATACTTTGGTTTTGGTCGTCCAGGGCTTTAACCGGTTTCTGTGTACGTCTCTTCTGGGTATATCGAGAATCGTAGTGTGTTGGGTGTGATGTCAAGACGGAAGTGTCACTCCAGTCATATGGAGATGATGATCGCGTAGGAATACAGAACTGGTTCTCTAAAAAGGTTGCAACCGTCGGGATAATATGACTTGGTCATGATTATCCGATAATAAAGAGACTAGTTGCTCGTAATCTGATATATGTTTCGTACGGGGCAGACACTGTACCAGCCTCAGGCCTTGCATGTGATCATCCGATACTGGATCGAAATACGCAATACTACGTATACTACGCCTGATATAGATCCTTTATTCCTGTAAGGATATTTCTGGAGAATTGGGTAGGCATGGCGCTTTGCTAGAAGCCAACCTTGTCTTGTAAATAGGTACAAATGTAGTATTAGGTACTTACGTGTTCGGATAGTCCGACGACCGAATTTACTGCCAACATATCTGGGGATCTCATGGGTCGCTTCCCGAAGATTCATCGATGACGTATGACTCGCACTTTTAATTAATCTGGGATTAATTAGATGAGAGATAAAATTAATCTTGGATTAATTGCGGAGATATTTTATCTGGGATAAAATATCATTAAAAAGAGAAAACGATTAGTTTGGAATTAATTGGTTAAATTAATATATTCGATATATTAATCGAAATTGGATTTCGACGTGGAATTGAAATTAGATTTTAATTCGGGCGAGCGAGTTAATTTAGAATTAATTCGTTAGCGACGTAATAGTGATTTCGCTAGGCGTAATCATTTAATTACGTCACAACAGAAAATTTGTTAATTTGGAATTAGCGAACCCGAGCCCGGGATTGTTTGCGAGCGTATTCGCATTTCGAATTCGAGTGCGGCACGCAAGTCAAATCAAGCGTCAAATCGCTAGTCGCATCAAGCGACAAATCACATGTCACTTTGAGTGATGTGACACTGGATTGATTGATGTGATTGATTGATGGTAGTTGTTGGAGTTGATTGAAAGCATTTGATGGCTTGAAAGACATTTAATATTATTTTATTAATGGTATTTGAATTTCAAATTTGTGTATTTGATACACTTAATTCCATTACACAAAACCATCTCTCTCTCTTCACTTCTTCTCTCATCTCACGCCCAAGGGGCTACTGCATTTCTTCTTCTGGTTCAGTTTCTGCCGAGAGACAAGGAAGAAAAATGGGAAGCAAAAGTCGCGATTTTGTGGCAAAATCGGGAGTGCTAGCACACTGCGAAGTCATGCGAAGGTGATAGGGAAGTCCACCCATGAGCCGGGAATCATTTGACGAAGCTTGGAGCTTGGATTCTTGATGATCAAAGCCGAAAATGAGGAGCCAACAGCAGCCCACTGCCGAGCAAAACAGTGAGCAGAATTCGATTTTTGTTGCCTCCTGCGTCGCTCAACCGATCGATGTGAGTATTTCGCAACTCCTCAGTTGTATTCGCACTTATTTTCATTCTTGTTTATTGATTCTTGGGACCTTAGCAAACTCCAACAATTAGTAAAATCCATTAGGATCAGTACATGTCGTATATCGAGATTTGGTCTGATGGTTTATCCCAATGAATCATGAGTCTTGTGAGACTCGTATAGACATATAAATGTTTATTTGATGAGTATTGAACGATTAACCCGAAGAATTACTAATAGATGACACACCAACGTCAATATGAATCTTCCCGAGTCGAGTTGCATATGTGTTAGGGTTGGTGCTCGGAGCACCAATCCGGATCGTATTAATGTCTGATTCATGAATACGAGTAATATTTTTTTCCATAATATTACTAATTTATGGTAGCCCCTCTTGTCTTTTATTATATATATTCGATCTAATTCATTAGATTGAAACTAAATCATGTTTAATGATATATATATATTAGAAAAAGACCCGATAATATATAATGTAGTGCGTAATTACAACGTATCTTGTAATTGACATTGGGAAGTGTCACTACTAGATATATACTATCAAATAAATTTCCTGGTTAAGATTTACTGACATGGGTCGGTTAGTAAGAATATGCTGAGACCAGTACATGTCGTATATCGTGACTTGGTCCGATGGTTTATCCCAATGAACCATGAGTCTCGGGAGACTCGTATAGACATGTAGGTGTTTATTTGATAAATAATGAACGACTCACCGAAGATTACCTAATAGATGGTACACCAATGTCAATAAGAATCTTCTCGGGTTAAGTAGCATAGTGATTTTTTGACTTGAGATACCACTGTGGATATATGAGTCATCCTCCACACTTTGATGGCAGTCACATCACCGATCTATTTAGATCAGACCTCCGCATGTTCATTGGGTGTGGACTCATGCTCATGATATCCTGTGAGTATCAAGATAAAATTCGTCAGTTATATGTACATAGCATGGGTATTCACTATGGGATTAGCAATCCTTTAAATCCATACATCTGTGGTACACTATAGAAGAGACTTCTAAGTGTTCTTATGAGATTTCTAATAGAAATATCGACGAGATTATACCTATAGAGATTTGACGTTAATATCTATATCTCTGGAATAATCCGAATACTTGTGACAGGGGGATTACACGTATGCGATGACCTCGACCTGTATCGTTCAACGGGTTTATCCGTGGTCGACATAATTTATGGGTGGGTAAATTATGGACACAAAATTGGATTTCGTGACGGATTTGCCTGAACTTAGAGAGTCTCACTAATGAAATATACTCGTAGAGCACTAGGACAACTTTTATGAATAATATTGATTATTTATAAATCTTTTAACGGTTAAACGAAAGATACATACATAAGAGACCTTTTGGTAATTTCCTAATTAATGTGTATTTGTATTTAATATTTGATTTTATTATATACACATTAATTAAATGTCAAATTGTGATATTTGACATATATCATTCATATATGTATTTGAGATATTTAAAGTAATATAATACATATATTTGAGATATTTGTATTTAATTAATTGTTTAATTATTTAATTGTTAAATGATTAATATAATTAAAATATAAATATCTAACATTATGATAAAGTTAGAAAATGATTAAAGTGTATAAGATATTTGTATTTTGCTTCTTTTAATATTGATTAAAATTACAAAATATCTTATTTTACCTTTAGGCCAAATTCGGCCATGCCCTAATACTATATAAGGTTTTATTTTTTTTCATTTGCTTCACACTTGTTGAAGCCACCAAAACATAAACAAAAGGAGATTTGAGAGAAAAATAGAAGAAACCAAGAAGAAATGCAAGAAAGCTTGGAATTTAGTAAGTATTTCCAATTTTCTATTACTAGGAAAATTGTTCCTTTTGTTATTGGTTACAACATATGTTGTTCTTAAATTTTTCTACTCTCTTGTGTTTGTGTTATGATGGTTGGAAGCATGAATGAAAGATGTATGCATTGTGTTTAATAAAGTAAGCTTATAAATATTGTATAAGCTTTCTTTTGATCATTTGATGATCTTGTTGCCATTCTAGAGTTGTTAGGACACTCATTGATGACCTACAATTTTTCTTGAGTTGTTTCAAAGTGGTGAGACTTGTTTGGTGTTGTAGAGATTAAATTAAAGTATTGAATTTGGTTAATTTGGTTAATTAGACTAATTTGAGAAATTAGGATTCTTAACCTAAACCAAAATTGGGGTTTTTCATATATGTGTTGTATAATGATGTATATATGATGTACATTTAATTTAGTGTTGATTGGAAATCATTCAAAGTTGTTTTGAATAAATTTGGACCAAAATGCAAAATCTGGAAAGTTATTGGACCTCTCGGCAATTGCAAGAAATATTGGGTTTTGAGTTGCAAATTATATTTTCATATATAAGACATGTATAAATCATTTTGGTAGTGATTTAAAATCACTTAAATTTATTTTTGACAAATTAGGACTAAAATGATCAAAATATAAAGTTATGGGGTCTCACGGTAATTAATAGAAAAATCTGATTTTTAGGATAAAAATCTGTTTTTTGAGTATTGTGGAATTAGAATAAATTAGTTTATTTTAATTACCCAAGAAAATTAATTACCGTAAATTATTTCGGAGTGAAAATACGCGAAAACGGTGAAAAACGGTGTTACCGAGTAATGGCTGCCCAAACAGTGAGTTGGTCACTATTCGGGCAGCCCACGAACTTTCCAAATATTTTTGGGGCTGATCTGGGCAGCCCCATGTGCATTGGTCGGTCGGTTTGGGCAAAAACACATTTTATGTTATTTTGCGTAAAAAAACATTTTCGTAAAAGTTTCACGGTGTTTCTATATTATTTATGTCGTTATTTGATATCGAATAAATATATTTAGGTGAAATATGAATGAATTATTAATATTAGATATTGAATAATTTATTCGGAAGGTTTAAAATTTTAAACTACGATTTCGCTCGAACCGCGCTTCTTCCGTTGCGCCGCCCTGATGATAAAACCCCAACAATATGTAGTCCTTTGACTTGAGATACCACTGTGGATGTATGAGTGATTCTCCACACTTTGAAAATAGTCACGTCACCTGTCGATCTAGACTATACCTCTGTATGTTTTTTGGGTATGGACCGATATATGATATCCTGTGATGTATCCAAATAGGATCCATCGATCCTGTGTGCAGGATTCGGGTGTCCATTTCATGATCTTTAAAATTTGTGATCGTAGTTAGGGCTGAGCACCGGTCCCGGTTCTACTAGGAACCATACCGATTTTTTTAGTTTGGAATCAGAACCAGACCGGTTTCGATTCCAAAATGGAATAATCGAATTAAAATTGTCCAGTTCTGGTTCTGTCATGGACGAAATCGGAACCAGACTATTTAACTGGACTGAAACCTGTTTTGGGAACCGAATTTAAAATCAATTTCGGAACCAAATTAAAACTCAATCTAAACCCAATTTCATAAACAGTTTTAAAACTCAATTTCATAACCCAAATTAAAACTCAATTTCATAACCAAAATTAAAACCCAATTTAAATCCAATTTCATAACCCAATTAAAATCCAATTTAAACTCAGGAACTTCCTACAAAAATATTAAGTATTAAGTCAAAAATATTATGCAATATGCAGTTTTATTTTTTATTTTATTTTTGTATGGACAATTGCCAAGAATATTATGTAATATTCAAGTGTGAGAAATAATTATATTTTCAAAATTTGACAATAATAAATAAATAGGGTAAATCAGAACCAAACCGGAACCAAATTAGAACCGATTTTTTCCGAGTAGGTTCCAGTTCCACGCAGAACCGAATTGGAAATGATTAATAGGGTATCATATTTAATTGGGTAGGTTCTAGTTCCACTTAGTTAGAAACTGATTTTTTCCGGGTAGGTTCTGGTTCCACGCAGAACTGGAACCGAAACAGATTTTGCTCACCCATATCCGAAGTATATTATAGAAGAGAGTTCCGAATGTTAATTTAAAGATCAAGAATATATCGCGACATATACATGAATTATATACTATAGAGATTCGACGTTCTTATTGATAAGTGCAGTTTATACCTACTTATTATGGCATTCTTAGCTTACTATTTTGTTATGTTTCGAGTCATTTAATATATTTTTAGATTATTTCATGTCTTATTTGTAGGAAGCATTAAAACATCAATAATGGAGTAAATACGAGTGTTTTGGGAACTTTCGGAAGCATCAGACGCTCACGGGAGCAACAGGAAACAGAACGCAGGAACCAGTGAAAAATAATCACTGGCACCGCGACGCCCAACTTCTTGGCGCCACGGCGCCTGCACGTTACCATACATGAATACCGAGAGCTTGGCGCCGTGGCGCCCTCGACAGAACCACGCCCATACATACTCTCGAGAGAAGGGCGCTGCGGCGCAAATTGCCCAGGCACCGCGACGCTGCGGAACAGACGCGTTCCAGAAACATGATTTTAGGTTTTTAAGATACCAATGACACCAAGGCTCAATTATAAATACATGAGTTCGTCCAAGACTCAATGAGGAGGCTAATACACATCACAAAACACAGAAACACATATTTTTAGAGATCTAATTAGGAGGATTGAAAAGCAACAAGAGGAGACGAAAGCGGTGACGTTTGAAGAAGAAGAGATTCAATTCGGGTTTTATCATCTTATTTCTTTCTTAGAACTCTAATGATTTCCATTAGATTCATGACTTGTTTATCATTATTTTTATCTTTTGTCATGAACTAAACTCCTTAATTCTGGATAATGATGTAACTGATGGTTGAACCCTGTATTGTTTGCTAATTTTGTTATGAAGTTTTATTGATTTATTTATATTCTTTTGAGTTTAATGCTTTGTGTTTGCTGGCCATAAATATGATGATATATGTTTGAAATCTATCACTCGAGAGAGGGGATTTTGAATGGATCTAGAGAATATGACCTAAGATTTTATAGAGTTCGAGAGAATCTGTAGTTCCTTTGAAGTCGTTAACATAGAATCACAAAGCGTAATGAGTTGTTAACTACTAGATTTTTATAGAGATATCGAAGTCTGTAGTTGATGATATTTTCACTCGGCACTCGAGAGAGGGAGTGGATATTTTCGGAGTCTTGACTTATAAACAATATAACTGAACAATGATTAATTGGCATGACAAATATATGGGTGACTGCTAGGTGAAATCAGGATCCAGAATCTCTATCGTATTAGTTCCTCCTATCAAATTGTTTTTATATTTATTTATTTATTAAAATCTTTATTATTTATTTTAAATAAAGTTAGGATTATCAATTGTAGTATTTAGTGCGAGTTAACGCAATCCCTGTAGGTTCGACACTCTTCACTCATATTTATACTAAAACTTAACACCGTACACTTGCGGTACGATATAAAATATCACAACAAGTTTTTGGCGCCGTTACCGAGGAATGTTTGTTTAATTCACATTAATACTATTACCAAGTAATCTTTGCTTTAATTTAGATTTTATTTATTTTATTTATTTTTTTATTTTCTTTTATTTTCTTTATTTTTTTCTTAAGTTTTATTTTTTATTTTATATATATATATATTTTTTATTGTTATATATATATATATTTTTTCTTCTTTCTTTCGTATGAGAAGAGTTGGAAAAGAAGCAATGGCAGATCCTATTGGTGCACTGATAGCTCAAGTATCGTCCCTCACGACTCATCTAGAAGTATTGAAAAATAAAATGAGCCAACCATTTATTGGAGCTGTTTTGCTAATGGAATGCTTTTACCTAACAAAGTAGCAGGATTTGAACAAGTACAGTATATGAACAATCAGAATTTCAACAACTATAGAGGCAATCATATGCCTAATTATTATTATCTAAATTTTTCATATGCTAATATGGAGAACATCTTGCAAACTCCTCATGGCTTCAACTATCCAAAAGATGAGCATAAACCTTCCTTAGAAGACCTCATGAGCACATTTGTATCTACATCTTCAGAGAGGTTTGAGAAGAATGAGTCAAGGCTGGATAACATTGAAACACATATGGGCAATATGGGGGCAACCTTGAAATCTTTAGAAGCGCAAATTGGGCTGCTTGTTTCTTCCATGGCCAATCAACAGAAATGAGTGTTTCATAGTAATACTGAAGTCAACCCCAAAGAGCAATGTCAAGTCATAACCCTTAGGAGCGGAAAAGAGATTAAAGACATCTCTCAAGATTTAGGCAGTAAATATAAAGAAGACACCTTCAGTGCTTTCATAACCATGCCGAGTCCTCAAGGTGATGCAGAATGTCACAGGGTAGATATAGTAGAGAATGGAGTTGCAAACACGCAGGGTAAATCAGTATTTCAGCAACCTACGAGCATAGTGCAGCCATGCATAAAAGAAAATTCTCCACAGCTAAACCTGAAACCTCTCCCAAAGCGCCGCAAAAAGAGGAAAAGAAGGGTCAGTGCTCACTTGGAGATGATCCCTGAAAGGTTAAAAATGAGGCCGAGCCAATTTTGCTGAATGTACAGTCCAGAATTTCCAACAGGGGGACAATCTACATATCCTGGGGGACTATCTATGGATAAACTACCACAGCATGCCAAGCTGTCTTTTTCATGTCATAAGAACCGGTGGATACCAAAGAAGAAAGCATATGAGATTACCTGGTTCACTACATTTAAGGCACCATGACCATTTGGGTGGTTACATCTGGCTGAAGACGTTAAACTTAGCGCTAGCGGGGAGGCAACCCTTGCATTTGCATATTGTTTATTTTTGTTTATTTATTTTAGTTTATTGTGTGCTATTTATTAATTTGCATGTTATTTATGCATGTAGCACGAAACACACAACTCCCGCGCAACCAAATTCTAACAAGCAAAAGCCTGATCAACTCTATGCACGGTAGTATTGTTCATCACTCTTGTTTTTTATTTTTTTATCTTACATTGAGGACAATGCAAGTTTTAAGTTTGGGGGTGTGTGCATGTTGTCTACTTGTATATATATATTATATATATATATATATATATATATATATATTTCTTGTTTTTAGTCTTTGATAGTAAAGCATAAATCCTATGAAGATACTGTTTGTTTATGGGTGAAATTTTAGAAACGATAAGTGCCCAATTTACTTTTATCTGATGCCTTGAGTAGTTGATCTATGTTTGACTCGTAAGCACTCAATTATAGGTTTTTAGCACTGAAAACTTAAGTAGTTGACAAGGTGGCTAGTTGAATAAATTGCATGTCGATGAATGACTGTTTGCTTAGATATCTATCTTGATTTACTAGTGTTATGATGTATGGTATGGATAGAAATAAAAGAAAAAACGTCTCTAAAGAAAGAAAATAAACCACCTATAACCGATAAGCGTGAAGCTACCCATGGGCGAGTATTAGGACCACCATGAGGAGAAATGCTACCTTAAAGGGTAAGTGAGTTGAAAAAAGAAAAGAAAAAGTTCAAAAAAAAGTGCAAAAAAAGACAAGAAAAAGAAAAGAAAAATCATACTATATCTAAGTTGGTTTGACCCATCGATCCCAATTTTTAAACGAAATCATTAAGTTGGCTTACTTATGAGTCGAGCTGTGAATGAACCTTTACACACACACACAGTGAGTCTAGCCTAGATGAATTATTCAGGAACTTGGATCTGAGCTGAATTACGTACTTTGAAGGTTCTCTGATTTCATTGATAAGCACTCTTTGAGGACAATTTTATGCATAACTATCGGGATTATTTTATTTTATTTACTATTATTTTTATATTTTTGCATGATTGTGTGTGAATGACGTTTGTGGGTGTCGCCGCTGTAAGCCCTCACGAGACTATAACTCGTCCACTAGGGCCACCTAGGGGTTTAAAGGCTTGTTGCATACGCTAAATGAATCGTGATCCCTACGAAAGTGGCTTAGTTAATTTAGTAATTGTTAATTGTTAATTTGAATTTAGTTTTTATTTTGTCTTTTGCTCGGGACTAGCAAAATCTTAAGTTTGGGGGTGTTTGATAAGTGCGGTTTATACCCACTTATTATGGCATTCTTTCATGTCTTATTTGTAGGAAGCATTAAAACATCAATAATGGAGTAAATATGAGTGTTTTGGGAACTTTCGGGAGCATCGGACGCGCACGGGAGTAACAGGAAACAGAATGCAGGAACCAGTGAAAAATAATCACTGGCGCCGCGGGGCCCAACTTCTTGGCGCCACGGCGCCTGCACGTTATCATACATGAATACCGAGAGCTTGGCACTGCGACACCCTAGGAAGAACCACGCCCATACAAACTCCCGAGAGAAGGACGTTGCAGCGCCAATTGCCTAGGCGCCACGACGCTGCGGAACATACGCGTTCCAGAAACGTGATTTTAGGTTTTTAAGATGCCCAATGACACCAAGGCTCCATTATAAATACATGAGTTCATCCAAGACTCAAGGAGGAGGCTAATACACATCACAAAACATAGAAACGCATATTTTTAGAGATCCAATTAGGAGGATTGAAGAGCAACAAGAGGAGACGAATGTGGTGACGTCCGAAGAGGAAGAGATTCAATTCGGGTTTTATCATCTTATTTCTTTCTTAGAACTCTAATGATTTCCATTAGATTCATGACTTGTTTATCATTGTTTTTATCTTTTGTCATGAACTAAACTCCTTAATTATGGAGAATGATGTAACTGATGCTTGAACCTTGTATTGTTTGCTAATTTTATTATGAAGTTTTATTGATTTATTTATATTCTTTTGAGTTTAATGTTTTGTGTTTGCTGGTCATAAATATGATGATATATGTTTGAAATCTATCACTCGAGAGAGGGGATTTTGAATGGATCTAGAGAATATGACCTAGGATTTTATAGAGTTCGAGAGAATCTGTAGTTCATTTGAAGTTGTTAACATAGAATCACAAAGCGTAATGAGTTGTTAACTACTATATTTTAATAGAGATATCGAAGTCTGTAGTTGATGATATTTTCACTCGGCACTCGAGAGAGGGAGTGGATATTTTCGGAGTCTTGACTTATAAACAATATAACTGAATAAGTATTAATTGGCATGACAAATATATGGGTGACAGCTAGGTGAAATCAAGATCCAGAATCTCTATCGTATTAGTTCCTCCTATCAACTTATTTTTATATTTATTTATTAAAATTTTTATTATTTATTTTCTAAATAAAGTTAGTATTATCAATTGTAGTATTTAGTGCGAGTTAACGCAATCCCTGTGGGTTCGACACTCTTCACTCATTTATACTAAAACTTGACACCGTACACTTGCGGTACGATATAAAATATCACAACACTTATATATGTCTTTGGTATAATTTGGATAACCTAAGACAGATAGACTATACGATATGCCAAGTGCATGAGAGAAACGGGGTTTATCGCTATGCCTATGACGTCGGCAAACATGACACTGTTGGGCTCGCAGCCCGTATAGAGTACGGATAGCCCACGGGGGACTAACCGAGGAATAAAGGAGTCTCAATCCCGTATAAGACACTAGGAATGATTAAAAGCCACATTACACCCCTCAGAAGGTCCGACCTTAAATCTGTTTGGGTTCGGAATGGTCTCTTACTGATGTCAATATAATCTCCAAGTTCAAAAAAGGATCCACATGTCTTATAATGCAACAATCACACAAAATAGTTTATATAGCATATAAGGTGCAATCATAATAATGAAAGAATGATAAATAAATAAATAACAAAATTATAAAATGTTTAGAAATTATCAAAGTAATAACAAAATGTGTCAGGTCGGACAAAATCTTTTATGCAATTAATGTCCGACCAGACTTGTTGTAAGTCTAGCCGGATATTTTGTGTGAAACAGAACAATGAAAAGTGCAGAATCATACAGGTTAGGAATAACATAGTAATAACAAAAGCGAATTCTACAAAATCGACATGTATAATTATTTCTCAATTGTATGTGGAGTTGTATCCAGAGTACAGACCATACTACCGTCCATTCAGAATCGGTTATGAAATTTATGTCTGGGTTTCCATTCGATATATCACTGGAAAACATACGACCAGATGTAGCCAGATATATGATCGGATTCCCTTTATGACAGATGCATGTCCGGCTGTAGATACGACGTCAGTACAGTAAACTAAAAACCCGAAAGTTTGGGAGCCCTCATGTCGTACCTTAAGCGTAATTTGGCTCCGAGAATACCTTTAAAGGTTTAGGTTAGTTGTCGGATCTCTTGCTAAAGATGGGAATGGTTTTTGTGTTTTGGTTTTTGGTTTCCATGTTCTCTCTTATTGTTGTTTGGTAGTTTCAATCCTGATTTTACAGTGCTTTAGGGTTTGGTTAATAAGAAAAAGATCTCATCTTTTAAGGAAAGTGTTTAAGAATTAAATGGAGGTTTTACGGAAAACGGTTAAGAATGAAAGAGATCGAATCTTTTTGCAAAACTGGAAACCCAAGGAATATATGGCCATACTCAGTTATATTCGGCCGAACATAGGTGATGTTCGGCCCGGATTTTGGCTATTCTCTTGGATCATCTGAGGTTTATTTCCCTTCTAATATTAAATCTTATAACTTTCCAAAACTTTTTTAAGCGTGTTCTCATATGAGACTTTTCATCGGGGTATGTATAAAAATATCGTGTCTACACCTAGAACTCGACTTGTATGGTTCAACGTGATTATCCGTGCATCATAATTTACAAGAGGGCAAATTATGGACATGGAATATGTTGCGTGACAAATATACCTGAACCTAGAGAGTCCCACTATATAAATGTACTCGTTAAGTACTTGGACAATTAATTATGAATGATATAGATTATTCATAATTATTACACATGCTAGGATATTTTATCTGATGTGTATATGTATTGGATAGAAAATTCAATTAGATACACATTAGATTAAATCTAAATCTTGGACACATGTTAATAATAAATTAATTTGTAATTAATTTTGATTGATGCATCTGTTAAGACACATATATGAATATAAATTAATTTGATTAATTTATTAATGGCTTGTTTTATAAGCTTTTACATTTGTTAAAATTTTATATGAGATTAAATTAATTTTTTGGATAATCATTCCCCTAAAAAGTCGGTAACATGGATATATATTTTGGTAATTTATTTTGCTCAAATGTTAGCTAGGATTGGAATAGAGATGGTCTCTAAAAATGGGTTTAGGGTTTCCATATCACAAAAATGGAAAGGAATCAAAGAAAAGAAACAATTGGAGACTACAAATTAAATTAAGGTAATTTTAATTTATGAAATTTTATTTCTTATTCCAATTGCTTTATATATTTTGAGATATATGTTTCCTTTAATATTTTGGTGATTAGAGTTTAGAAATCCAAATTAGATAACCAATAAATTAAAAATGTGTAATTAAATCAATTAGGTTATTAGAAACCAATTGTCATTTTATAGTGTATCTACCACTCGAAGTATGTGTAGACACTTGCATTTTTGCATGAAAGCCCAATGATGAGCCTCGTATGGAGGCACTACCCGATAAGTTGCAGAAGTCGCGGGAAACGGACGTCGGAAGGGGAAATTCAAAATAAGTACGTCGTCAGATTTAATTCGCCTGTTCACTACATGTGCGTTCGTGCCGCGTTTGGAAACACGTTCGAACGGCGAACAGATTGCAGGCGTTCGTGTAGCGTCCGAATAAGCGTTCGAACGACCATCTGTATTTATGTTTGACTGCTGGCCATACGCCCAAGCCCATCCAAAGCCCATTTAGCCCACCAAGCCCGATCCAAAAATAATTAAAACATTTAAAACACATGTCACAAATTAAATTAAATCCAATTTAATTAAATCAAATCCAATTAAAATCAAACAAATCCTCATTCCTAAACTAAATAAATCAAATCCAATCACCTCCCAAAATATATATCCCCGCCAAAATTATATAAATATCCTTTCCTTAAATAATCCATCCTTTATTACTTGATTTGTTTCCCTTTTTGAGCTATGCACACACAAGGAAACCCTAGATGCACTATTATAAAAATGGACATAAACTAAACCATATTATTCTCTGGACTAGACTCACGACATCTTAACACAAAACAAAACAAAAAAAAGGGAAAACCCTAAAGCCCTCTTCTTCCTAACACCCTCACGCACCTCACAAAATATAAACCATACTGCCTGAACAATGTGAGCGGCATCAAACTAACTGTAGCCTTGCCGTCAGTCCTGGCAGCCTCATGTAAGTTCTTGATCGACCAGACAATCAGGAACAAAATAACGCAAGCAGACACGCTATATCTCTCTAAAAAATCACAGCCATCACAGGCCAAAACCCTCACGATCCCACAGCCATCACACGCCAGAACCTTCAGATCCAACAACCCTATCGGCTTCACACCCCCTCTCTCCCAAGAAAACAGTTTGCCTCTGCTTCACGCTCGCAGCAGCCCATAACCCAGGCCTTCACTCAAAATCACGTGAAACCTAGACGCACGTCCCCTAAACACACACACACAGCGACACAGCCCACTCACACCAAAAAAAGCAAGCCAAACCGACACTCACACAAAGACCACAAACCACTCACCGAACAAACTCACATTTACAACCCCGTAAACTCTAAGCCAGAAGCCACTCACACACACGATAGAAAGACACACAATCCACAAACACACTTGGCTCAATTTCTTCAACACACACGCACGGTCAAAACACTCACACACAACAAGCCCTCACGTCCTCTCTCTCCAGCCCGCCAACACACGGCATCTTCACAAACCAGACACATTCACAACACCTAAGGCAAGCTTCAAAACATAAGCCACGCACATCCCCTAGTCTGCCCTCACCGAAACAGTCCCTAAAATAGCCCCCGAAATAGTCCCTAAAATAGTCCCAAAATAACCCAAAACAGTGAACCAAAACCATCCCCAAACAGCGCGAGCAAAACAGCAGAAAAAATAGTCCAAAACAGCGATAGAAAATGAAGAAAACAGTAAGCGAAATAGCGGTGAACCCGAGTCAGAAAACCAGAAAAATAACGGAGCACTAACCCTTCCGGCGACGTCCCAACGCACTCCGAGAAGCGATTTAAAAGGCAAGACCTGACGACAACCTTTGTTATATTTTATTTTGTTATCCCGGACACGACATGTGTGGTTGGATGTGGAATACGTCCAACCGGGCATGCGAAGCCCTATATTAAAAATGGCCAAACCATTGGTCATATCTCTACTATCTATTCCGCATTTATTTTCAGTCATTTATTTTCCTTTATTTCGCACTTAGAGATTACTATTTATCATTTCTGTTATTTATTATTGTTTCATCACATGCATTATCATATTCCATGCATACATTGGGTTGATGATTGCGTACTATCTCTTGCGGTATATCGGATGGAAACCTACGTAAATTCCGTAGCCAAATCGGAATAGACGATAGTGCGGTCTGTACTTGGGATACAACTCCACGTACCGCTCGAGAAACTCTCAAGCACGTGTTATATTTTGGTATTTAATTTTGTTCCGTTATTTATTTTCGATATGTTGTTTCTCTAGTCATGCATTGATAATTTAATGCGCATGGGCCAACTAGGGTGGATTAAAGGTCCTCTATTCAATGGAAATGCCTGAAAGCTACCTTTACCATGATGTTTTACCGCGCCTTTTATTATGTCATTTACCATTTGCATATCATCGCTTTATTTACGCATGCATTGCATTCTAGTGCGCATGGGCTAACTAGGGTGGATTAAAGGTCCTCTATTCGAGGGAAATGCCTAAAGGCTACCTTCACCACGATGTTTTGCCGCGCCGGACGAAGTACACTCGATTGAATGTCAAATGTGTTCAATCGGGCATACAAGGTCCCATATTATTTATTTGTTTATTCATGCATTGATAATTTAATGCGCATGGGCTAACTAGGGTGGATTAAAGGTCCTCTATTCGAGGGAAATGCCTAAAGGCTACCTTTAACATGATGTTTTGCCACGCCGGACGAGGTACACTCGATTGAATGTGAAATGTGTTCAATCGGGCATACAAGGTCCCATATTATTTATTTGTTTATTCATGCATTGATAATTTAATGCGCATGGGCTAACTAGGGTGGATTAAAGGTCCTCTATTCGAGGGAAATGCCTAAAGGCTACCTTTACCACGATGTTTTACCGCGCCTGACGTAGTACACTCGATTGAATATGAAATACGTTCACCGGGTATACGAGGTCCTATATTATGTATTTGTTTATACACGAATGTGTTTGTGTCATTTCAGATACCACTTTGGTAATCTCGTTCGAACGTGTTTTCGAACGCTACACGAACGTATGCATTATGTTTTATTTCCGTTCGAACGTGTTTACGAATGCTACTCGAACATGTATGCGTTTTGTTTTATCATGCATCAGGTCTTATCCCGTTTGAACGTGTTTCCGAACGCTATACGAACACGAACATTCTGTCTCATTTCCGTTCGAACGCGTTTCAGAACGCTACTCGAACGCGCATGCGTTCTGCTTTACCATGCATCAGGTTTCATCTCGTTCGAACACGTTTCTGAATGCTACATGAACGTGAACATTCTGTTTACCGTTCGAACATATTTTAAAACGCTACATGAACACACATACAGTGAACAGATTTCTTTTCATCACATTTCATGCATGTTTGCTTCTTTGGTCATCTCTTTTGCATTACATAATTAACCATATCATTTCATTATTTACGCTTAGAAAATTATCATTTATTTATATTTCCTCATTTATCTGCTTAATGTGTTCATGAGATTGTGTGATTGCCTTTATTTCACTTACTTCTATGCATGCAAACTTAGATATAGGTTGTACGCAAACTTAGATATAGGTTGTACACAAACTTAGATATAGGTTATTCTTACATGTGTATGTTGTGTAGACTTGGTTATATTATTGCGCGAATCAGTTCATTACAAGTGGCATAAGTAAGGGACCATTCCAAACCCAACGGTTTGAAGTCTTCCCTCGCGAGGGGTGAGTGCGGCCTTAAATCATTTCCCAGTTCACACTGGGTGGCGACTCCATTTTATTTCTCCAGTTTAGTCCCCCACAGGCTATTCCGTACTCCCGACCGGGCCGCGAGCCTGGAACAGCATCGCCAATTTCTATGTCCTACAGTCTGGCGACTCCACTGGGGATAGAGAATCGGCCCCGAAATAATGTCTTGTAATGTTTATGATTTTTGTTTTAGTTAACCGTGTCTACAGTGGGTTAGGACCAAAGGGTTTAACCAAAGGAATTATTAGAGCTAGGTAATGGTTTGGTGTCTTCCTTCATTCACTACCTTTCTATAGTTGAAAGGAAAAGCTGTGAAGGCACCTAGATAATCATTTACTCGAAACTTACCGTGATGGACTAATTTGGAGGACCTATTGTTTATTCCTGTTACCAAGGCGATAAGAGCCTAAGAGGCAATGGTAATTAAGAGAGTTCACTCCACCCTCCCTCTGGGAAATATTCAATAAGAAATCCATTTGACAGTCATTCATGTATCATCACTCGTTGGCACGTACCTTAGGGTATAAAAAATGTGCGCTCACTTGGCCGCTCGAACCTTGAGTGGGGAGACCTAGTTGTGAACAACCATTCGCCAGCGGGAGCCTTTATCTATACTCTTATAAACCCGCATGTGAACCATAGTTACATGACCTATAGAAGCCACCATTTATGCTTGTGTTTGGGACCATCATCATTTGGATTCAGTTGGACTTCTTGTCATGAGATGTGAACTTGTTGGGCCATTTAAACTGGGACGGGTTTGTGTCTTATGACAATTGGGCCGAAAGCTTCCAAAATGCTGATGGGCCACTTTGTGGTTGGGCCCCTATCATTTGAAGTTGTTTAGCCACGTCATTGCAAAAGTGTAAACTTGTTGGACCTTTTGCAACTGGGACAAGTTTGCACCTCGCAATAATGTGATTGAATGCTTTAAAATGATGATGGGCCAACTTGTATGAAAACCTTGATGGGCTTAGAAAATCCAAATATGATCCAAGTATGCCAGAAGCATGAGTCCGATATCCGTACTGGCTTTCATCTAGAAAGGATACACCTTGTTATGACATATTTGTTTACTTTGGATACTTCCAAGTTTATCCCCACGACCACGATTGCTGAAAGCCCAATTCGTCATTTCTAGAAAATGGCATGATCCCATAATCGGCTTAGTCCATGTGGAAAATGGGCGATCTTTGTCTTTTACCGATGAAAAGGGACCGAGGTAGCCAAGGTTCACCCCATTGATGAGTGGTATTTATATCACTATTTCCCACTCATTTAATCTAATATTTGTATAGTTTCTTGAGTTTTGTGAATATTTTGATGTGTTTTGTGTTATTTTGTAGATAAATAAAGTTTTAGGACATGCTGGAGGTGATTTGGAGCAAAACAGTGAAAATTGGCGAAAAAGGGCATTTTGGTAATTTACAGCATCGCGCCGCCAATACCTTCAGCGTCGCGACTCCCAACATGCGCCGAATCTGCTAACGTGCGCCGGGTCAACGGATCAGAATTTGAGAAGTTTGACTTTACTAACATGCGCCGTGACACGTGTCACCACCACAGAAGATCCGCTAACGTGCGCACGCCACATCATCATGACGTCACCAATGACGTCATGAACAGTGCCACGTCATCAATGACGTCAGCTTCATAATTGAGTTCCAGCCGCCATTACACGTGTCGACCTTATCCTCTTAGCCGCCTTGCCACGTGTCAAGCAGAGAATGGGCCACGTCTCACTGTACCCAGCGTCGCGACGCTGGAACCTTATTCGCGCCTATAAATAGAGCTCGAAATTTCTGATTTCAGTGTACCATTCCCTCTCTCTTATTTGATGTAAATAGGGAATTCTTCTCTCTCTAAGTTTCGTTTTAATTTTTAGTTTTTACTTTTGTAATAATTTTAATTACTTTTTGTAATAATAGTAATTTACTTTCTTATTTTACAGTTTTTACTATTCACTATGAGGAGGTAACTTCCCTATGCTGAGGTGAAAGGTAATTATTTTACTATTGCTATTTAGATTAATCTCCCTTAAAAATGATATATTTACTATTTAAAATACTGATTAATAAAGGATACCGCTATATTGGTCGGTTGGCAATTCAATTTAATCTGGTTTAAACTTGACTTAATCAAGGAAACCGCTATATTGGTCGGTTGGTAAATTTATTTTCTGTTGGTTTGAACCTGATTAATCAAGGATACCGCCAGATTGGTCGGTTGGTAAATTTATTTTGGTACCGCCTTTATGGCTGGATTATGGACAAATATTATCGCCTATATGGCTGGTTGGACTTAATTTGACTTAATCAGGATACCGCCAGATTGGTCGGTTGATTAAATAATATCACAAGTTTATATATATTTTATTGGGAGATATCTAAATTAGTAATAGTAAAAGTATTCCTTTTACCTTAGCATTTCATTTTTATTGTATTTTTACTTTTCAGCATTTATTTTACCGCAATTACTTTTTAGCAGTTTATGTCTTTACCAGTCCTAGCTATGTGTCATAACTAAGTTAATATCTAGGGTTGTGATAAAATTCAATGTCACGGGTTTATAAGGGTTAGATTATATTTGGGTAATATAAAGATTTATTTATTGAGTCTTAATCTTAATGCTCTTTAATTAACTGGCCATTAATTAAATTGATTAGGTAAACTTAAAATGAACTAGACATAGGGATTTTAAGTTTAAGACCTTAGATTCAATAGCCCACGATCTTCCTTAAGGATAGATAACCCTTTCAATAGATTTCCTTACAGGATAGGAATATACCTGTGTCGGGCGGGGGTAGCCATAATTGGAACTTAATCATAATGAATCTAGGTAATTTGGTTGACATAGACATATGGTTCAATTGGATTATACTAGGTATTTGTAATTGACCATCGGAAGAGGCTTTTACATAAATTAGTGTTCCAGGTTCATAAATCAATATATTACCCAATTATAAAATAACCACTTTATCTTTAAATAATATTGGAATAAATCACAACCCTAGATAGTTTTAATATTGAATTTTCTTAAAATCTACCTTCAAACAATTTTATTTTATTGTCTTTAAATTTAGAATCGTCGCTATTTCAAATCAATTAAACAACCTGTTAGATACTAGTAATCATTTAACCTCATAAAATTAATAACTTAGGTATTAAGTCCTCGTGGGATCGATACTTTTTATACTACTTGAACGATACGTACGCTTGCGTTATACGTGTGTGTTTACGCCGGTCACCCATAGCATAGGAGAGAACGATTTTGTGTACCCCATATTGGTGCATAAAATAAGCCATACCTAGGATAGAAATGGACATACCACGAGCGTGGGAGGAATAAGGTCGGAAGTATATATTCTGTTTGATTACCTCACACGTTTTATATATTCCATGCATCGCACGCATACACGTACCATGCTAACTCATAGTTTCGACAGCCATCATAGATATCCGTTGGGTTAGAAAAGAAGGAAGACTTGTTAAAAACAGTTAGAAAACATGAGCGAGTCAGATAATGAGTTTTCCCACCTGGATCAATTAGAGACCAAAGTAACCAAAATTAACGAGCAACTACAAGTTTTGACTAACGATGTGGCCAGTTTGACCGTACCCCATATAGCCAATAATATGAGGTTGTGCAACCAGAATAGAAAGATCATTGGGGGACCTTCAGGGACCAAGCCCACTCCTTCTGAGGTTGCCCCTATCAGAAACATGTGATTCTCCAATTTTGGTAGACCATTGTCAGAGGTGTTTGAAGAACTTAAAAGGCAGGGACTCCTAAATCCCTTAGAACCTAAACCACTTCCAAACCCTGTGCCCCGCTACCTTGACCTAAACCTATATTGTTACCTCCACCAGCAAAAAAGCCATGAAACTGACAAATGCACATGCCTTAGGCATGAAATCCAAGACCTCATTGATGCCCATAAAATACCCGACCTAGAAAAAGAACAACTCAAAACACACAGAAACCCTCCACCTACCCACATGATCAACTTCGGCCTACCGACAGCCTTGTCCTCCAAAATCACAACCACCAAACTTCCCGCATCAGGATATAGGGCAACAGTAGTAAAGATGAGATATAGCAGAAGAGGGATTTCTGGGAAAACTTCTCGAACAGTGACAAGGAGGAGGTTGCAAAAGGGGGAAGTCAATGGGAAAAAGAACTACTGCAGTTGGAGAATCTGATGTTTGAAGAAAGCAAGATGACGGAAGAAGGCGGGGCTGTAAATTTCGGAGATGCTTACTTTCCTGATCTGATTCAATTTTAGTCCTGCATTTATAAATAATAAAGACATTGATTTTACCTACTTGTTCGAGTTTTTTCCTCAATAGTTAAGCATTAGTCCGATGATGAAATTGTTTACTTTAGGGTGGAACCTTAGAAACGATAAGTGCGAGATGTGCTCTCATCCGATATTTAGAGTGGTTGATCTCGACTAGACTCACGAGCACTTAATTATAGGATCTTAGCAGTGAAAGCCTGAGTAGTCAGCAAGGTGACTAGTTGAAGAGAGTGGCGGATCAGTGAATGACTGTTTGCTTAGATGTCCATCCTAATTTACTTGTGTACGATACGTGATATGGTTGGAAATAAAAGAAAAGTCTCTGAAGAAGAAAATACAAACCACCTATAACCGATAAGCGTGAAGCTACCCATGGGCGAGTATTAGGACCACCATGAGGAGAAATACTACCTTAAAGGGTAGGTGTGTTGAAAAAAAAACGAAAGAAAAGAAAGAGAGAACCATATAATATTGAGTACGAGGAAGTAATTGCAGAGCATGGTCAAGACATCTAGGTTGGTTTGACCCATTGATCCCATCATTTGAAACAAAATCATCGAGTTGGCTTACCTAAGGATCAAGCTGTAAAAGAACCTTAGCACACATACACTTTGAGTCTGGTTCAGATCATTTATTCAAACAGTCGGATTTGAGTTACATCGAGTACTTTGAAGGTTCTCCGGTTTTGACAAAGGGCATCCTTTGAGGGCAATAATATGAACAACAATGGGGACTATCTCGTAAAAGAGAGTAATATGATATGACAGTATGGGACACCGCATCGAATGATCTAATTTGGCCGAGTGCAAGCAACGAAGAACAAAAAGATAAACAGAGTCTGGGGGCGACCAGTCTACCACCTCGTGAATAAGGGACATAATGGAATCTTGAGTCATGGGATCAAAGAAAACTGAGTAATAACCAGAAGAGAAATGGAAAAAGGAAACTATAAGCATGCCCAGGGGGCGACCAAAGACATTAGTAAGCGAAGGGCGCCAGAGGGCAATGAAGGCATAACCCAGCGAAATAGGAAACACATCTATGCATACATGCATACACGTCACATGCACGCAATTTTTGTCTTGTTTTGTTCGCAGGAAAGGAAAATTGGCAAAGACAATTTAGATCGGGAACAAGACCCACAATTCAGATCGGGAACAAGACCCATAACTCAGTTCGGGAAAAAGACCCTCAGCTCAATTCGGGAACAATACCCTCAAATCAATCCGGGAACAAGACCCTCAACTCAAATCGGGAACAAGACCCACAACTTAGTTTGGGAACAAAACCCTCAGCTCAATCCGGGAACAAGACCCTCAGCTCAATTCGGGAACAAGACCCTCAGCTCAAGTCGGGAACAAGACCCACAATTCAGATCGGGAACAAGACCCACAATTCAGATCGGGAATAAGACCCACAACTCAGTTCGGGAACAAGACCATCAGCTCAATTCAAAAACAAGACCCTCAGCTCAAGTCGGGAACAAGACCCACAATTCAGATCAGGAACAAGACCCACAACTCAGTTTGGGAACAAGACCCTCATTTTAATTCGGGAACAAGACCCTCAATTCAATTCGGGAACAAGACCCTCAATTCAATTCGGGAACAAGACCCACTCGGTGGTTCGGGAACAAGACCCACAATTCAGATCGGGAACAAGACCCTCAGTTCAAATCGGGAATAAGACCCACAACTCAAATAGGGAACAAGACCCTCATCTCAATTCGGGAACAAGACCCTAGTCTCAATTCGGTAACAAGACCCTCAATTCAATTCGGGAACAAGACCCACTCGGTGGTTCGGGAACAAGACCCAGGGGTCGCAGCACCTCGTCACCAAAACAACTCCGTTCGAAGCGTCTAAAAAAAACAGGTAAGTTCGGCAACAGCTGGCAAGCCAGATAAGTAAAAAATGCATGAATGACTTTGATAGGATTGTCACTGTCACACACTGCACAAGTCTCATCAAAGTGGGGCCGACTGTAGACACTTGCATTTTTGCATGAAAGCCCAATGATGAGCCTCGTATGGAGGCACTACCCGATAAATTACGGAAGTTGCGGGAAATGGACGTCGGAATGGGAAATTCAAAATAAGTACGTCGTCAGATTTAATTCACATGTTCACTGCATGTGCGTTCGTGCCACGTTCTAACGGTGAATAGATTGTGGGCGTTCGTGTAGCGTCTAAATAAGCATTCGAACGACCATCGGTATTTCAGTTTTACTGCTGGCCACACGCCCAAGCCCATCCAAAGCCCATTTAGCCCACCAAGCCCGATCCAAAAATAATTAAAACATTTAAAACACATGTCACAAATTAAATTAAATTAAATCCAATTAAATTAAATCAAATCCAATTAAAATCAAAACAAATCCCCCTTCCTAAACTAAATAAATCAAATCCAATCACCTCCCAAAATAAATATATCCCCACCAAAATTATACAAATATCCTTTCCTTAAATAATCCATCCTTTATTACTTGATTTGTTTCCCTTTTTGAGCCATGCACACACAAGGAAACCCTAGATGCACTATTATAAAAAGGGACATAAACTAAACCATATTCTTCTCTGGACTAGACTCACGGCACCTTAACACAAAACAAAACAAAAAAAGAAAAGAAAACCCTAAAGCCCTCTTCTTCCTAACACCCTCACGCACCTCACAAAATATAAACCCTACTGCCTGAACAATGTGAGCGGCATCAAACTAACTATAGCCTTGCCGTCAGTCCTGGCAGCCTCATGCAAGTTCGTGATCGACCAGACAATCGGGAACAAAATAACGCAAGCAGACACGCCTTATCTCTCTCAAAAATCACAGCCATCACAGGCCAAAACCCTCACGATCCCACAACCATCACACGCCAAAACCTTCAGATCCAACAACCCTCTCAGTTTCACACCCCCTCTCTCCCAAGAAAATAGCTTGCCTCTGCTTCACGCTCACAACAGCCCAAAACCCAAGCCTTCACTCAAAATCACCTGAAACCTAGACGCACGTCCCCTAAACACACACACACAGCGACACAGCCCACTCATACCAAAAAAAGCAAGCCAAACCGACACTCACAAAAAGACCACAAACCACTCACCGAACAAACTCACACTCACAACCCCGTAAACCCTAAGCCAGACGCCACTCACACACACGATAGAGAGACACACAGTCAACAAACACAATTGGCTCACTTTCTTCAACACACACGCACAGTCAAAACACTCACACACAGCAAACCCTCACGTCCTCTCTCTCCAGCCCACCAACACACAGCATCTTCAAAAACCAGGCATATTCACGACACCTAAGGCAAACTTCAAAACATAAGCCATGCGCATCCCCTAGTCTGTCCTCACTGAAATAGTCCCTAAAATAGCCCCCGAAACAGTCCCTAAAACAGTCCCAAAATAACCCAAAATAGTGAACCAAAATCGTCCCCAAACAGCGAGCAAAATAGGAGCAAAAACTGTCCAAAACAGCGACATAAAATGAAGAAAACAGCAAACAAAATAGCGGCAAACCCGAGTCAGAAAACCAGAAAAATAACGGAGCACTAACCCTTCCGACGAGTCCCAACGCACTTCCGAGAAGCGTTTTAAAAGGTAAGACCTGACTGCACCCTTTTTTATATTTTATTTTGTTATCCCGGACATGGCATGCTTGGTTGGATATGGAATACGTCCAACCGGGCATGCGAAGCCCTATATTAAAAATGGCCAAATCATTGGTCACATCTCTTTACTATTCCGTATTTATTTTCAGTCATTTATTTTCCTTTAATATTTCGCACTTAGCTTACTATTTATCGTTTCTGTTATTTATTGTTGTTTCATCACATGCATTATCATATTCCATGCATACATTGAGTTGATGATTGCGTGCTATCTCTTGCGGTATATCGGATGGAAACCCAGACATAAATTCCGTAGCCAAATCTGAATGGACGGTAGTGCGGTCTGTACTTGGGATACAACTCCACGTACCGCTCGAGAAACTTTCAAGCACGTGTTAAATTTTGGTATTTAATTTTGTTCCGTTATTTATTTTCGATGTGTTGTTTCTCTAGTCATGCATTGATAATTTAATGCGCATAGGCTAACTAGGGTGGATTAAAGGTCCTCTATTCTAGGGAAATGCCTGAAGGCCACCTTTACCACGATGTTTTTCCGCGCCTTTTATTATGTCATTTACCCTTTGCATATCATCGCTTTATTTACGCATGCATTGCATTCTAGTGCGCATGGGCTAACTAGGGTGGATTAAAGGTCCTCAATTCGAGGGAAATGCCTAAAGGCTACCTTTAACACGATGTTTTGCCATGCCGGACGAGGTACACTCGATTGAATGTGAAATGTGTTCAATCGGGCATACAAGGTCCCATATTATTTATTTTTTTATTCATGCATTGATAATTTAATGCGCATGGGATAACTAGGGTGGATTAAAGGTCCTCTATTCGAGAGAAATGCCTAAAGGCTACCTTTACCACGATGTTTTGCCGCGCCGGTCGAAGTACACTCGATTGAATATGAATACGTTCAACCGGGTATACGAGGTCCTATATTATGTATTTGTTTATTCACGTATGTGTTTGTGTCATTTTAGATACCACTTTGGTAATCTCGTTCGAACGCGTTTCCGAACGCTACACGAACGTATACATTCTGTATTGTTTCCGTTCGAATGCGTTTACGAACGCTACTCGAACGTGCATGCATTTTGTTTTATCATGCATCAGGTCTTATCCCGTTCGAATGCGTTTTCGAACGCTATACGGACGCGAACATTATGTCTCATTTTTTGTTCAAACGCGTTTCAGAACGCTACTCGAACGCGCATGCATTCTGCTTTACCATGCATCAGGTCTCATCCCGTTTGAACGCGTTTCTGTACGCTACACGAACGCGAACATTTTGTTTACCGTTCGAACGCGTTTTAAAATGCTACACGAACGCACATACAGTGAACAGATTTCTTTTCATCACATTTCATGAATGTTTGCTTCTTTGGTCATCTCTTTTGCATTACATAATTAACCATATCATTTCATTATTTACGCTTAGAAAATTATCATTTATTTATATTTCCTCATTTATCTGCTTAATGTGTTCATGAGATTGTGTGCTTGCCTTTATTTCACTTACTTCTATGCATGCAAACTTAGATATAGGTTGTATGTAAACTTAGATATAGGTTGTACGCAAACTTAGATATAGGTTATTCTTGCATGTGTATGTTGTGTAGACTTGGTTATATTATTGCGCGAATTCGTTCATTACAAGTGGCATAAGTAAGGGACCATTCCGAACCCAACGGCTTGAGGTCTTCCCTCGCGAGGGGTGAGTGCCGCCTTAAATCATTTCCCAGTTCACACTGGGTGGCGACTCCATTTTATTTCTCCGGTTTAGTCCCCCGCGGGTTACTCCGTACTCCCGACCGGGCCGCGAGCCTGGAACAGCGTCGCCGATTTCTGTGTCCTACAGTATGCTTACAATTGTTCTTGAGCATTTTCATATGTGATGACTCTAATTAGTATAATTTAATTTGGGTTAGAGTATGTAATTTGTAATTAATTTGAGTTAATTTGTATTAATTTGATTATTTATGTAAATTAATTCAAATTTTTTTAATTTCTGAAATTAAGGTGTTATGCATGAAATTGGATGTGTGATAATGCGTAGGAAAAAATTTCTGGAATTTTTAGAATCATTCCATAAGTGTTTTAGGAATTTTTCGAATAAAACGCATTAGGAAAAAATATCATAATTTACTGAAATTATGACTATTTGGCCATTACTATAGTATTAGAATTACTGTAGCAATGTGTATAATGTATAAGAAAATTCTTATAATTTTCGGAATCGTTCCAGAAGCGTTTTGGAAATTTTCCGCAACATGAGTAATATGGTAATTTGCTAAAATTACCATAATCAGCCACTACTATAGTGAACGAATCACTGTAGATGTGGGCTGGTATGGTTTTACGGATTATCCAGTTGTCCAATTATCTCGTCGGTTGATTTGGTGAACCGGTAAACTGATTAAACTTATAACCACGGAAAGTGTTTCTGAATTTTTTTTTATCAAGTCTCTATATGTAATCACTTCTAATATTTGATATTAATTAGGGGTGAGCATCGGTTCCGGTTCTACCCGGAATCGGTTGGAACCGGACCAATTTTCCGAGTTTGGAACCGGAACCGGTTGTAATCGGGTAGGTTCTGGTTCCAAATATGAAGGAACCGATTTTATCCGGGTAGGTTCCGGTTCCAAAATAGTCGGAACCGGAACCGGACCATGGAACCGGTTTATATGAACATAAATTTTAAACATTTGGCGTTCATTATTTAATTGTACAAATTTTAAAGAGTCGCAGTTCATATAGCAATATTTTAGTGCTTCTATCAAGTATATATAGAATGTATGTGTGTTTGTGTTAAACATAGGTGATTAAAATTAGAAAATGAGCCAATTGCAAACAGAAAGCTGCTATAATTTAAAACTATCACAACTAGGGGAAAAATAATCAATCGATAAGCAAAATTTTCCTTTACTCCATTTTGTTTTGCCACAATTTTGTTTTTTAAAAAAAAAAAAGCATATTCTTAATCTAATTCGAAATATTCCAGCACAGCAGAATTCGACTCTAAAATTATATGTATTTATTTTTTATCTTTTCATTTTCCTTCCATTTTCTCAGCAACATAAGTATAATGAAAATCTATATATAACTAATGATATCAATAATCAAATATTTTGAAAGAAAATAGTGGGCTATTGTATAACCTTTCATTCTTGAGCTTTCGCACTCCGATTTGGTCCCTGTTTTTTCCTACGTACTCGTATCGGAATTTAGTTTTCATTAAAATATTTTAAAATATGGTAATTCGGAACCGGACCGGAACCGGATTGGAACCGAATATATGGTACCCTGTTTAATTGGGTAGGTTCCGGTTCCACTTAGTGCGGAACCGAATTTTTCCGGGTAGGTTCTGGTTCTATATGGAACAGGAACCGAAACCGGTTTTGCTCACCCCTAATATTAATGAGTGATTATGGTAAAATACATATAAATTAAAAGTATATGATAACAGATAATTTATCCGAATTTAAAAATTTTAAAAGTTGATTTCGTCCGTTGACGTTCTTCCATTGTATTTACCCCAACACTAAGGTCGCAATTGTGCGACAATGTGATTGAGATAATAATGTGACATATATTCAAATATGACTGAGGGTCAATAATGTGACTGAAGTCACAATATGACTGTGCTCAAACTAGTCATTTTCAAAACTCACTTCTCCTTCATCCGGAATCAAAATCACAATATGGTATACATACACTTTACATATATATCTATAATTTTCATTAAAAAAAAAAAAAAAAAAACCTCTCTTAAGTTCGGACTTACGTGAAATTAGTCCCAAAATTATTACATCATAAATATTTCATATTGACCTCCGACATAGTCATATTTTTACCCCGGTTATATTGGTGACTGAAAGTTATATTGTGTGTGTCTTAGTCATATTGCTTACACCTTAAGTCATATTATTACCTTCGTCAGATTACCTACCCATTGGACACATTGAGCACAATCAAAATTGTAACCTAAGTCACATTGTTCACTCTCAGTCAATTTTTCCTTAATCACATTTTATGACTTTGGTCACATCACCTATCCTTAGTCACATTGTCGACTCTCAGTTACACTACTAACCCTCAGGCACACTGAGTACGGTTACCTTTGTGACCTTAATCACATTATAATTATATTTTTTTTACTTACAATTACAAAATGACTGTTAATTAGGTGGGTGGTTAAGTGTATATTTTAAATAAGTGATTTCATCCACACACCAAAAAAATCAAAGAGGAATTAGGTTAAACCTCTCATTAGTAAAAAATAATAAGTGATTAGTGTGTACTTAAAATAAAAATAAGTGATTTCAAAACGTAGTGCCCAAATGGGAAATAAATGGTTAAAAATATATTGTGCTTGGCTACCCTCTTATCTTTTAAAGAAAAAATTAATGTTCACGAAATTAATATTTAGAGTGTATTTAAAATAAAAATAAGTGTTTTCAAAACGCAATGATCAAAAGATAAAAAAAAGGGGTAAAAATGTATTTGGGCTTGCCCACCACTTGATTTTATTTATTTTTCCTTTAGAAGGAGAAAAAAAATTAGGTTAAACCTCTTATTAGTAAAAAAAAATGATTAAAGATGAATAAAAAAGACTAAAGAATAATAAAAACTTAAAATCTTAAGATTAAAAAGGAAACAAGTTAAGAGGTAGAATTTTTTTTTTAATAAATTTCAATAGTTTTAATAACAGAATATTGGACCGGTCAATTGTACCATATGGCTTGCAATCTTGGCTAGACTTGGCTTTCAATGTTGGCATCAACACAGAAATAAACAAGAGAGAAACAGAAGAAATACAAGCCATTTCTATTTATACATGATGAAGATGATGATGATGATGATGATGAGTAGAGTCATGTTTATGATACACCATTTAGTATTAGCTTTGGTAGAGTACAATTCCCTCACTCATTTGTTCTGTCTGATAAAGGAACAACAACTAATACTAATTGGGGTTAGAAGAGCATGGGGAGAACTGAACTGCTACTTCTGGGTCTCCTGTACCTCTGCCACCACCACCAATGCCTTCTCTTGTTCCTCCTCTACAGCTTCTTCTTCCACTTCTGGTTTTGGCATTAGATGTTGCCGGTAGCACCGGAGTATTACCAAGGAGATAAATGCTGCAAAAGAAAGTCAGGCACATCCAACACTTCAGAAACTATAGCAAATTATATGCTAGTCAGTAAGGCCATGAGTTCTGGTATTATTAGAAGTTATTTATTTAGTACACATATTCCAGAAGACCATGAGATTGTTAGACAGTCAATATTATATATAGATTACAGAACAACATTACCTGTAAGAATACGGGTTTTTATAGTAGACAGATTCCAGAAGGCCATGACTGCTGATGCTGCCACAAATTTTTTGTGAGAATAAGAACCCCATGCTTCCAGCAACCAATATTTTGTGTTCTCAACTGCAATAACCAAAATTCACTTACTTCAGTAAAACGCTAACAGAGAGAAGAACCAACTACATATCAAGTACATGGATGAGTCTATACAAACCTTTTTGGTTTATCTGATTAGAGTAGCAAGAGTACAGTTTTGGGACAGTGAAGCTGATAAAAAACCCTGTTCATATATATATTCAAAACAATCCCCAAAAGATTTGCATCAGGAACTAAATTAAAGACAACATTCATAAAACGGCCCGTAAACTCAACGGATTGGACATTGCAGTTATCATACCAATTGCACAGAGCCTCCACATTGTTATCAGATGGCCATACTGAGCTCCAAGAAGCAAAAATGGAACTACCTGTAACCAGAAGCAAGAAAATGTTGATGTAAGGAGCAGAGCCTAAACAGTAGATCTATAGAAACATGGCAGAAAGCACAATTGTGTTACTTTGAGGGTCATTGATGGATCTCCAGAGAAAAGCTCTCTTGTCTTTGAAATTGCTAGGTTCAAAGCTGGAAGTATTAGTCTACCAAATCTCAAAATGTCCTCTTCTTTCAGCATAAACTCAAACCTATTTTCAACATTGTTTCTGTAAATTTACCAATTCCAAAACTCATCAGGAGCAGGGTTGAATTAAAGCATAAAATGATAAAACCAATTGAATATGTACCTTTGTAAGATTGAATTTGAGAAAAATGATGCACCCAAGAACAAAATCCCGAGTTGGGAAATAGCCGAAAAGATGCTTAAAACATGAAATTAAGAAGATTCAGATATCTTAATCATAATTCAAAAACAAAAAATGAAATGAAAGAAAGAAAGTTGAGATAACAAGAAATGAACACCTAAAGTTAACTCCTTTAGCAAAACCAGAATACAAGATACATAAGCACCCAAGACCAAACCAAAGACTTGACTTGGCAACATCCCTCCACATAATCAAATCAGATAGCATCTGCTTGATTCGATCAAGATTCCCTTCTCCACCATCATCCATTTCTATACTCAACAAATCACAAATCAATCCATAGAACCCAAAAAAAAAATTATTTAGCAGAATAAAACCCAATTATCAAACAAAGAATCATCAACACATACTTGTAGATAAACTTGGAGAAGGAACACAAGGAACCAGACTAAGCTTCTCTTTCTTGGACCGCACGCTATGCCTCCTTTTCCTTACCTTCCCGATTTCATCCACCAACCCAATAGCAAAATCCCTCTCATCTCTCGTCTCCATCTCTGATCTTCTCCTCGACCTTCGATGATTCCTCGGCGACGCACATCCCCCCAAACCCATTTGACCTCCTTTTGTTTTGCATCTCCTGCGAGATCCATTTACCTCCAAACCCACCTCATCGGCCATTTCAAGACGATCAGTTAAACGGGTTCTTGATTTTCTCATGGGAGATGGTGACAGTAGCAGCGGTTCTTGGAGAAGAATTGAAGGTGACAGCACTGGAGTTTTCTTCGGAGAGGGAGATACTAAGTCTAGAGACAGATGTAACGTTTCTTCAGACCTCATTATTGCAAGACGCGATGCTGATTTTGTTCGCGAGTTAGTTGAATCCATAGTTTGAGTTGATTTTGTGAACTAATTATGACTAAAGATTGGATTTTGGATTGATTTTTTGAGGATCCTTTGATTCTTTGAATTGGGTCTTATATTTTTGATTGGATCGTAATATAATTTGTGGGCTTTCACTCGATTCACACTAGAAAAAAGTGAGGTTTTGATAAAATGGTAGCCGTAGGAGCCGTTGGGGAGAGTAAAGGGTTTGTTTTATATGTTTGAATTTTTGACGGCAGGGCCAGTGGGACCGTGACCTCTAACGGTAAGAAAATTTTAGGGGCCGCTTGTTTGTTGGGCTTTATTAAGTGGAAATTTAGGGTTGGACAAAAAAATAGTCGAAATTGAAAAATATAGAATCGGACAAATTGAATTGAAGTTATATTTTTTTTTATTTTTTAAATAATTATTCGATATTTTTATTAAAAAACTGAATCAAACCGAATTAAAATAATTTTTAAATTGAAAAAAAATAACCAAACCTAATTATTTGAATAATTTAATTTATTGAATTTTTTAGAATATAATCATATTATGTTATAGGGGTGAACACAATTTCGGGTCAAACCGCGAACCGCACCGAACCGCGCGGTTTGAAAAAATATTAAAAATGATTTTGAACCGCACCGAATCGAACCGCAAATTTAGGGTCGGTGTGCGGTTTTGACCCATGTCAAACCGCGAACCGCCCAAACCGTAAATTTTGACTCGAACCGCGACCCGAACCGCCTAAACCGCCGACCCGCGTTCAAATTAAATATTATTTTATATTTTTCTTCTTCTTTAACTATGAAAATTAAGATATTTAATGATCATATAACAATATGTAATGAATAAATGAAAATTATGTAATTTTTTCTTCAATTATAATGTGAAAACACATAAAATTTTCTTTAAAAATTTATAATCCAAACCGCTGACCCGAACCGCCCAAACCGCTAAACCGCCAACCCGAACCGCCGCGGTTTTCCTTATCAAATTTGCGGTTTCGTTTTCTAATTTCCCAAACCGCCAACCCGCGCGATTTGAAGTAAAAAATGAAAAAACCGCCCCGAACCGCACCGCGAACACCCCTATTATGTTGTTATTTTATAATTATATTTGTTATATTATTTGATTTATTTAGTATTTAGTGATGATTAATTTTATGAAATATTTATAATTTTTTAATTTGGTTATTATTCTTTTTATTTTCCAATATTTTAAATAACTTAAATGATGATTATATCTTATTAAAAAAAAATTATTGATATAATTGTGATGATTAGAATAGTTACGGTACAAAAAAAACTTAAGTAAATGTTAGATTCAATGAATATTATTATTATTATTAAAAAATTATAAAAAAATAAATTGTACTGAACCAAATCGATAATTAAAAATAATTACAATTTTATTTAATTAAAAAAATCATATAGTTACTTTTTTTAAAAAAAACTAAGTGTGGCAACGGGCTCGGGCTTTGACAAGCCCGGCCCGAGCCCGGCCAACAAAAAAAAAAGCCCGAGCCCGGAAAAAGCCTGGCCCGGGTCGGCCCGACTTGGGCCCGGGCTTTTTTTTGGGCCCGAATTTAAAAAAAAATTAAAAAAATTAAAAATATATAAATATAAAATACATTTACACTATATACAAAGACAATTTATAAATAAATCACAAGTTTCATTGATAAATTAACAATTTAAATGCTAAAAATAAATAAAAATGATACAAACATATTAAAATATATATATCTATTTATTTTTTTTTATTTTGGCCCGAGCCGGGCTTTCATTTTAAGGCCCGATCCGGGCTTTTTCCACCCCGGGCCGGGCCGGGCTTCGGACTTTTCTGCCACCCCTATTAAAAACGAATACTTATAATTATAGCTTTTTTTATAATCATATAGAATTGGACCAAACCATGTCCACCTCTAATATAATGGATAGTATCATATTACTTATATAATTATCCAATAAAATTTTATAACGCAGGTTATAATCAAAGACAGATCCATGAGACTAGAGGGGCTCGATTTTTTTTTTTTAAAAAAAAAAATTCTTGTGCATGTGGTAAATTAAATAATTCTTATATATGTTAGTGAGACTCATAACTATTTAAATAATTACGTAAGCGGTTCTATACTTTATCCCATATCCAATTCCAAAATCAAGGTTAACGCGAGCTTAGCTTGATTTGAATCACATTCGTGTGTACGCATGACGTGCGGTTGCATATTGGTTCAAGACAGACCAACCCCGAATAGGGCTATGATTTACATCCTCTATGAGCGCATGTAGAGAAACCTTCTATCCATAACTTTTTTCCACTCTATAAACAAGTAACTATATATAAATACTTTTAGGCTTAGTTTTGTGAGTGATATCGAGTTTTATGAGTGAATTTATATGTTTTGGGTGCGTTTTTACAGATAAAATTAATATCACGACTCAATGGAATTAATTAAGAATAAAAACGGCAAGATACAGAGCAAATCAGGGTTAATTTCATAGTCAAAATGCGCATCTCGACGCTTGGCGCGCGTCGAGACAAACGCATGAACAAAATTGAATCAGAGACCAAATTGTAAATTTAGTTTGATTCAATTTGTCACGTCGCGACGCCCATGCATGAGCTTCGGGACGCGCCAATCATGATCAAAGAGTGTTGCGAAGCGTAAATGCGCGTCGCGACCCGATATTTCAATCCTAATTTCGCCTTGAATCTGATTTTTAAAGAGGAAACATCCCCAAGACCTCTTATATAGACATAAGTTCATCCCAAAACTTAAAAAGAACCCTCATAACATATTTTGAAGCCTCCAGAGCATAAAAGAACGTCTAGAGAAAGGCAAGAACGAGTGCATCAATTGGAGTTGGAGTTTGAAGACGAAGACTATAACTGAGAGTTTATTTCTTCCTTTTTCTCTCTATTTTTATTTTGTATGCGTTTTTACCTTGTATTAATGATTAGCTTATTTTTATTGAATATTATGAGTAGCTAATTCATTAAATTTATAGTTGTAATGGATCTTGAGCATGCTTAATTAATTGATTTGCATATTTTTATTATTTTGGGATTGTTATTTATTATTTATTATTCTTTAAGCGTTGAATGCTTATTTTATTTATTCAGCCAACAATAAATTAGTTTTGGTAAATCCTTATGAACTCGACAGAGAGAGTTTGGGTTAACCGTGAGAATAATAGCATGTGATTTTATTCATTGAATAGATTTCTATGCATAATAAAAATATACCTACAAGGCATGCGTAGCCAAAATTATAACTCGATCTTAATGAATTTGGTTTAAGTTAATTAACATAGACATATAGTTAATTGATTTAAATTGAATATTTCTATCTGACCATCGAAAGATACTTGTAGATAGTTTAGTGTTATAGGTTAATAAATAATAACAACTCAGTTGAATGGAAAAATTTTGGACGCATTGCGTGCATGCTTAGGTGAAGTTGCAACCATAAGTTCTTATATCTTATATGGTTTCTTCAAAAAAATATTATTTGTTCATTATTTACTTTTCAATTACATCAATTAAACCAACTCGCATTCTTAATAGTTTAGTTTGATATTAATAAGAGAAATATTATGTTCTTGTGGGTTTAACATCTGACCATTATAACTGTATTACTTGAGCGATACGTGCGCTTGCGTGCTAGATTTATAAAATCACAACATGTGATGTAGCACCACCTCTTATAACTCTTAATGCCTTCATCGCCCAGTGGAGTACCATTGGGTGATGAATGCATTAAGAGTTATAAGAGGTGATGCTAATCCCATGTCGGTGAGACACAATCTAATTTTTCGAGGCCTGTTGTTCTAGCCAACAAATATCAATGGATGTCAGAGAAAAATATTGTGATGTATGCTCAAGCTTTTCATAGCACGATGATGAGATGTGAGATATGTGGGGATAACCACCCAAGTGATCATTACACATTCAACTATAATCCAGGATGGCAAAACCATTAGAACTTTACATGGCATAACAATGAAGGTCATGCATCTCTTAATGAACCATATTATCCTTTTTATCCACCACAAACGCAAGAATTTCCTCAATAATCAGAACCATTTGTGGAGGAAATGATCATTGACATGTTCAAGAAGCATGAAGTTAAATATGATTCCCTCTTTC